>QYTT01088257.1:0-10709 GCA_006980735.1 Dasypogon diadema | reverse complement strand
TGGATTGTAATTCGTTTCACTCTGAGCTTTATTTAAGGAGAAAGAATATTGGGCAAATTAGCCGATGCTACCTACAGACACTGAGTGAGCCAACTGCAAGGTTTTGTTATGTACTTCATTTCATATTTTGGCAGAGGAAAGACTAAAAGCATTGGAGAACTTAGATAAAGAGTCCATTTTAGTTATATCAAAAATAAATAGTTTTTTTTCTGTTATTGGCTCTTAATTCGTGAGCAGAGCTGGTCAATACTTAAGTAAAGTAAAGAGCAGTCATTACTTAAGACTTTTACGTAAATACTTTTGAAACTCCCTACTTAGTACTTGGAATATAAGTAATTGCTTCTATTTACTTGCATTTAAAACTTGATCTTACTTAGTACTTAGTACCAAGATATTTATTTAAGTGTTTCTGAGTCTATTAAGTCCCTACATATACTTGTACGAGCCTTTCAATTCGCCGCAACATGCAAAATATGAAGGACCTCTTCAAAGTCATCCAGCGCGAGCCACCATAATGAAAGATTTCAGTAGAACTTATAGAACTTGCACTTTGATGAGAAGCAACAGTTTTTATTCTACGTGTAGCATCGGTGTTTAGGATATTATAGTTTTCAGAAGGTACTTGCGCTTATTTTAACCCTTAATGCCACACCGTCAATTTTGTAGCAAATCGTAACACCTGGGGTACAACCGTATTCCAAAGTTAGTATTGGAGAACCGGACACGCTGATTTATGTGGATACCAGAGGTTGAAGAAGGAGAAGAATTGTACTTGCGAAGCCACTGAGATGTTGCACGGTAATAATTTCATGCCAAAAGTAGTGGCTTACTTGCAACATTTGTCAGGTTAAAATTTCCTAATTTCCTGATGTTTAGGCTTATTAGTAATTTTAATTATTAAACATTTCTATGTTAGCGCCTATAAAGATAATTCATTTGGCCCTTTAATAAAAAAAATAAAGGCTTCTGGCTAATAGGCTATCAAAAATAAGAAAATTTTCTTGTTTTAAGGCTGGTTTTGGTGGCAGTATTTCACAGCATATGATGTCGGTAATTTAAATGACAAAACAAATTAATATATTATTGTACATAGAAATATGTCAATTTTCGTCATAGGTTACACATATCTTTCTAACGTGTTCGGAGCAAACGAGTCTTTGGCACTTTGGACAGAGATTACGTGTTTTTTATCTTTAATTCTAGGACAAGAGCACAACCTAATGGTTAAGAAGGCCCCGGTACGTTCAATGGCACATCTAAAATATCAATTAACATTTTTAAATTCCACTGAACTACAGGAGAGTTTAGCATGCGTAACATGTACTCCTTCGTTAATTCCAACTGTAAGTTCTTAAAAAATTAACGACGATTTTTCTTTGGTTTCTCAGTCTTATCGCTTAGATATAGTAAAGCATGAGAGTTGATCGCAGACTGGTTCAAAACTGCAAACTGCAACGACTAGTTTTCCTGCTCATTGTAAAATTGTGGCGCAATTGGTTAAAGCTATCGGTGCCCCTTTAGTTTCATTATAAGCTTGAATAATTGCAGGTTTCCTTTTTTATATTTGTTCAAACAGAATGTAATTTAAAATAATTACTCAGAAACTCATAAAAAATACTTGGTATTATATTTGTAAATACAATTAATAAAATAAAAGCAAATTACTGGGAGGAAAAGTTCAATTAGGAAATTCATTTATAAAATTTTTTTAAAGAAAATCTTTCTTAGTATCAGTTCGAAGGGAGAGCAAGTTCAACTGAATTGTGTCTGGCATTGATTTTATAAGCTTTGCATAATTTCATTATTCATCTTCTCCCAGGTATTTCAAATTGCAACCTTTAAACTCGGTAAATTGGCTTCTATAAATTTCCCTTGACATTATACTCCAAAATATTTTCTACCGACCCATCAATTGAATATTCCGGTCTGAAAACCAGTCAAGAGAATTTTTGGCGACATGCTGGCAGCGTTGTCCTGTTGGAATAGGAAGTCATTTTCGACAACACTCTCTTCTAAATATGGCACCAATACTGTGTTTTAACATATCGCAGTACTTTTCCGAATTCATTTTAGTTGTAATATAAAACATAATTTTGTTTTTCCAACTGAAGTGAAAGGTCCCCAAATCACTACTCTAGGCTTTAGAAATGGTTTTCCCATTCTTTGAACTCTATTACAGTGAATCTGACTTATAGGCTTTTTAACAATTGCAAGTAAGCTCTTAAGCACTCAAGTAAGCTCCAAAAGCACCATCCTTTCCGCGGCATCCCGGTTTAATCTCGTGTCCATGCATTTCCTGGAAAATGTGCCTCCATTAAAATCCTGTTCATCTCCTCCAATATCCCCGCCATTTTTCCCAACATATCTCGAATAAGTCTAACTTCCGCAGTCTACTGACTTCTGAGATAGTCTCCAATTTCAAATAGAAATTCCTGCAGGGTACCATTTTTCGATGTCGCAGATTTCTTTTCAGTTCTCTCTCCTTCGTCTTACAGTTTTCCCACGCCTGTGATTCATTACTCCTCATGGCATGGTTACAGGTTGTTCTCGTCCCTTTCTTCAGGCTCTCTTGTTCACCATTCCATCAGGAACTGGTGCCACTAGTCCACCGAAGCAAGAGAGCATGCCTTCTGAAATTCGTCGCTCATAGTTGAAGTTGTTACCTTCATCTATGACTCTGAATTTCTTATGTTTTTAGGTGTTTTCCTCACCTTTTTCTTCAGATTCCTTCAGCACTTCTGTGTATTTCGCCACATCCCTGCGCTGACCAATGCTTATAAGACTCCTCTGTCTCCTTATGAAGCGATATCCCACCTTGTGAATGGCTCTGTGATCACACAACGTTGCCCGATCCATCATTCTCCAATCTGCCACAGAGTCACACCAATCACCTCCTTCCGTGTGGTACCGACGAAAGGTGGCTCCGTTCCCCTGCTTACAATATGCAGATCTTTTCCAATCACAAATTCGAGTAACGCCTCCCCTCTGCGAATGTCATCCGTGCTACCCCACAGTTGCTGGTACTGACTCAATCTCCGCTGTTCCTTTCGTCCGTCTTCCATGGGTTCGGCTGACCCCTTTGTATCTTTTGGTGTCGCATTGTTCACCTCGTCTCGAAGGCCGGACGCATCTCCTAGACCAAATCGTTTGAATTCGTCCGTTGTAGTTGTAATGCTTAATTGCATCGCTTCGACCACTTCCATCTCAATGACGTCTCATATCCAGGATCCATGGGGCCAACTGCAAAAGAGGCTGGATTTCTCGGCTTAGTTAGTTTTTCACCTTTGGATGTTTTCATTCCCATGTTTCTGTATCTATCTTAGTCTGATTTTTCAGCGATAACCTATTGGGCATGGGAAACCCTACTGGCGGCTTTATTACTGACTCAGTCATTAAATTAGGATAAACCTGTGTACTATTTGGTCTGAAGAAAGGGAAAAATCATTTTACTTTCATTTTTACAATTTTATCATATTGATGGCAGCAATTTTAATTTTGACGGATTCCTATGTTTATTCGTTCTTCTTTTTTTATACTTTTCGAAGGAATTGCAAACGAAATTCATGTTAGTTATATTTTTCTTTGCACAGGAGAAGTCGTTTGCTCTGCATTAAAGCCTCTGAAAACTAACCTTGGCACCAAGGCATTTAAGCGTAGCCCTATGACTATCGTACATTTTTTACCATCAAGACTGGTTTCCACTCATATAAATTTTGCCAACATGTCGGACAGTTTGTTGTAAACTTATTGCGAGCAAACAAGTTGGCCAAAATTTACATCGCGCACTTTGTTATCGTCTTTAGTGTTCTCATATGAAAACAAAAATTAACCCAAAAGATTGTATGACTTTTCTCAGCTAACTCCCAACAAGGATCTCGCTTTTCGATGAACGTTTTCATTAGTAAAAATTGTTGCAAATATGTTTCCCAACTTGTTGGCTTTGAAAACTTATGTGATTCATTCAAATTCAAATTTCTTGAGATGTAACTACTTGGATATAGTTCAGTTGGTGGCAGCCCAACCGACAATTGTGAGGTTTGTGCATCATTTCCGGCTCTAAGCAAAGAGACAATTTTTGGCTGTTAACTTAGAACTGTAAATTTAATTCATATGAAATGTAACATACGAAATTTACTGATATCATCCAGGCCTAGGTTTTCACATACGCATCTTGGGTTGGTTATTTACTGTTCAGTTATTTAATTTAATTTAAAATATGATGATTTACTCCTCAGATAACTAACACATGAATGATGAAACACATAGAAAATATATGTTAAAAAAGAACCGAGATTTGAGCACTTTTAATTATTTGAGGTAAATTGTGTTATCACGCGAACCTATGAGTTTATTTGTACCTGTGTCATGTCATGACAATGATAATTGACCGTATTGTGCGAGCTTCGCATGGCATGAGTGAGGCATGTTTTGAAATTGAAGGGTAGAATGTTAAGAATCGTTATTCGGTCAAGGCTTAAGAAAGTTAGTCTAATGTAGAACAGATATTTTGTAGCGGCTTCTGTCATTATTACACTGAATGTAGATAAATGTGCGCTGTTACAAGTTGCTTCAGCGAATTATCAACGGAAAAGCAATTTTCTTGTTTCCGTTTTCAGCTTTGTCGTCAAATTTCATACATGGTTACCTGAATGACTCACTGCCGCTTACCATTTTATGTCTGCTTGTTTTTAGTTCCACGGCCTGTACAATGGCTTTATTTTACTTTTGTTTCTTCAGAGAGTGAAGTAATTTATTCAAATGAGCATCAGTGATGCCACAAACGTTTCTCTCATCGGAAATACGAGCGGAGTTTTAGTCAGTTCAGTAGTAGACTAAGTGCAAACTATTTTTACATTTACCGGGTAAGAAATTTATTGAGAACTTGATCGTACCGGCGAAAATAATATAATTCTTCATTTGTTCTGGAAAGTTATACATAATTGAAAAGTAGAACTGTGAAATATTTTTCGCGGTTCCGGTAAAATTAATTGTGAGTGCACCAATCAATTTGTTATTGCCTAAAATAAATAATAATAAGAAGCAAATAAGAAGCTATTGACGCGGTCATTCCTTCAAGCTTCCCGTCCCGAACGCGCATAATAAACAAATACGACGAGAAATTAAATTTGCGTTGTTTCAAAATTATGAGTGCATTCAAATATGTATTTTTGTTTTTCATGTAAACATAATAAATAAAATTTAAGAATTTGTGAATATGTTGTTTTAAGAAGCAAGTTTCTTTCAATCGACTACGTGTAAGTCAAGTGAAATTCTAAAAACAAATTAAACAAATTAGTGCAGAAATTTAACTCAACCTAATATGTCGAATTCTAATAAATCACAAGAATAATGTGAGGGCCTTATCAATTGACACATATATGTGTAATTGAAAAAGTTTTAGGTCAGTAACATATTTTTAGTTTGAGGGAGAAAGTTATATTTTGAAGCGCTTTTGGTACTAATATCTAGGGCCTATTCCAATCCAAATCTTCAGCTTCGTCTTCGCCTCGTTATAACAATGACGTCAGCTAGCAAGTTGTTCGAATTCGTTTGCTTAGCTTGATTTTTGACATTTTGTTCATGATGACGAAAGTGATGAAGACTATAAATTTTTCCGCTTAATTTTAATTTGTTCTAAATAAAAAAGTGAAATGTTTCGTCTTCTCTTACTAAAAGGTATTCATAATTTTCATGAAGTCAAGTCTGTCGTTGACTTGATGAAGTGTTATACAGACTAGTCAGATGTCTACACGGCGTAGATATCTGATGTCACTAATTGTTCTAACAATATGAAGACGAAGACGAAGACTTGGATTGGAGTGGGCCCCTAGTATGCGTTTGTTCGGAAACGCTCCATCTATTTATATTATAATGTCTATGGATGAGAGATTCGCGATTAGTGGCGGAATCGGATTACAGCGAAGTAGAACGAAATACAACAGACAGAATTGGTTCCGGTTTAGTGTTTACAAAACAATACGAAAATGACAGATTCTGGTGTGATGTACACATCACAACGCAGAAAATAATTTACTATTAAATAAATATTGGGGTTATTGGCTTTAGCAAATACATTTTCCGGCTTCTGTTATGTAAAATTAGTGTTTACTTCTTGCTATTTAAACATATGTGAAATGTGCTAGACTAAAGAGACTTTTAGAGTTTTAGAAAAGTCATTTGCCGATGTATGTTATAGCGGATGATCTTGTTGAAGAATTATTTGTTAAGGCAAATTTAAATCGTAGGGATATCTTTTGTGATAAATTTATATCGGTTGAAATATGGGTCCGTATTTAGGACGATGTTCTTCTGGAAATTTAATTATTTGCATGAAAACGAGCAGGATGGAAAGATGCAGACAATATATCGCTAAGACAACACGCTCCAAATTATGATAAAATTGTTAGCCAGAGAAATAGAGAAATACCTCTATTTTGACAAAAATTCATATGAGAGACTAGTTGAGAACACGAATTCTGGAAGCAATGGAAAAGATTAAGGATATTTTAATCACCATTGATCTGCCAAAAAGTATCGAACGACGTTATGTACTCTTCCTAACTGAACCGTGTAACCGCTGAGGAGCGCGATGGCGGTCGTTTCATGAACAAAACTGTTATACTCCGCACTCAAACGATGGACGGCGCATTGAGAAATTGTGGTTGTGTTGATGTCATATGACGTCTTTTAATAACTAAACGTTATTATTATTACGGTGTCGACTATTCATGGCCCACAGGAAAAGAAAATAGGAAGACAAGACTTAAAATAACTAAGTCCACTGGTATATTAGAGTATAACGACTTAGTCCATCAGACCAAAATCTGTAACACTACAAGTAAATAGGTGTCTAACTGATTAAATTAAATGCGTTTAAAATTCGTTGTAGTTTCAATCCACTGACTTTTATTTTTATTTCCTCCTCGCCTTCCACTCTACTCCCTCTATTCTATTTTATCTTGAGTTGTAATTGATTTCGGGGCATCTTCACAGACAGCCAAGGGCTAGTATAAGTGAAGAGCAAATATCTGAGTTAGCTAGATTTTTATTTTCCACTATGAATTTAAATACGTAGATTCAGTAAAACTGTCAAAGTTGTAAATTCCACATATTATATTATACTACTTCGACTACTTCAAAGCTTTCACCGTTTGGTTTTTATACTTTCTCATATTTTATTCAGATTTTTTATTTCATCGCGCAATCTGTTAAATATGGGAATCGCTCCTTGAGGATGAAAATTGTAAATGTAGCCTATTTCTTATATTGTGGATTGGATCTGTTCTCCGTTAAGATTATGCTTGTTTTAACCCATTTACATCATTAGCGTATATTATGCACAATTTTTCTGCACATTATTACCAGAGTGTATATATACACGCATTGGCTATGAAATTATCAGTACAGCGGTACGTAATGCAAAATGCCTCTAAAAATTTCCCTTAATCAGAAAATATCTACTTAAGTTCTTGTATTTTTTGTTAAAATTATATCAGAAAACCATATGAATTTCTAAAAAAATTGCTTCCTGTGTCATGATATTTGCTAGTGAATGCAGAATCGTAATCCTCATACGCGTACAATGAAAGTTTCTCTATCGATTCGTTCATAAAATTTTAAAAATATAGACATAATTATTTTAAATATCGAATATATGCCTGTAAAATTAATAAATGATAAAAATTCTTGTTTTAAAATACATCATTTTTAAATAGCGTCTATTTAATATTTATTCGGAAATGAAAAATCTTTTATCTTAATAATAAGTGCATAAGAAACATAAGCTAGGGACACTTTGTGAAGTAAAACCTAGAATTGGTTTACTTATTTTCAGGTTTTATTCGTTCAGAAATTTACATTCATATGGAAAAAATTAAATTTGATACATTTAGAATAATTATTTGCTAATGAGGTAAGCTTATTTATATCATCTTGTCTTTTCACTTAAGGCTGGTCGTAAGGAATCGATTTTTGAAACCTCTCTTCCATGCAATTCATGTTGTGACCTGTACATTACAATTATATCAACCGGCACGTTATTTAAGGCTAATTTTGTTGTTGTTTATTGCATAAGAAAGTTAAAATAGCTACTCAGCACTAGAGTGAAATATTCTCAAATGTGCCTATGCCAAAAAATGAGTTTTTAAATTTTAAATACTTTAAATGGAAGTTACTGTGCGATAAGGCAAATATGCACATCTTTACGTACAGTGGTGTTAAAAAAAACGCATTACTTGATTGTGAGTATCATCGGATCATCCAATTCTGATTATCCCTGCAAAATAGTGCCTTTTGTCGTGGTAAAATGAATTTATTTAGTAGTGAACAGAGCTAGTAAAAACAGGTCTAAAAGACTGATTTAGTCAAGTGCGGAACGAAAATATCTTCTTTTATTATATATCAAAATGAACAAGGTAACTAAACATTTCAAACTGATAATGAAGTATCAATCTTTAATGCTATGAAAATATTTCGTGTTGCTTTCATAATATTAAAAATGAAATATTCTAGAAACCTTTTCAACCAGGGAAAGCTGTCAGCACTCTATCTGAACCTTTTGTAAAATCGAGGGTACATGTTTTCAAAATAATCCCTTAAGAGCCTGTGTGAAGAGCTGTAACTAATAAAATATATTGGAACCCAAGGAGGTACCGATAACGGCGAAAGGCAAGGAAATGTATGTGTTACAAGGAAGTCTTTGTTCACATGCGCAAATCTATATTTTACTGACTAATTACCGATCCCGTCAACACTTGTTAAAAATAAAATTATTTTAGAGTAAACATTTTCAATTTTAATCAAACGAAAATTTCATTAAGCGCGTGGAACTGGAAGGGAAGGGCAGCCGCTTGTGGTCAGAGCGCCTAACCGGAATATCGGTGGTCGCTGGTTCATATCCAGGCTCACGAACTGGCTTTTTTCGTGTCAATTTGTAGGATCATTAAAATAAATGTGGAGAAGGAAGTCTCATAGCTAAAAAAGGGTTATCAAACTAGTGCTATATATTTTTGTAAAACATCATAGCGGCCAGTTTTCTTCTGATTCCTAACAAAATTGATATTTGTGTTCAGTATTATTTGGCAAATCATCATGGAAATTTATTATTAACATATTTAACTTGATTCGTAGTACAGAAACTCTCACATCTTTAAGAGTATTAGTAGTTCAATGCAGCACATACAGTACTTTGTAAACTCTCTAGTTTTATAGCCTGCAATCATTATTATCTCTTTAATAAATAAGTTTGAATGTGCTCGGGAGGTTAAGTATATTACAGCAATTATAAGATAATAAAAACTTGAACTACTAGCTGACAACTAAGTTCCACACAAAAATTAATACGAGGAATTACTTGGAAAGTTGAATTCTGGAAGCAGTGTCAAAGATTACTGTGATTTGAGTCACCTTTGGTTGGCCAAAAAGCGTCCAGCCACGCTATGTACTCCTTAGTTTAGAATGGAGAGCGCATAGAGCAATTATTGTAGCAGTTAAGTTTAAGACTCTTCCAATAAACTATTTTTAGAGAACATCGGTTTTTTATTTCCCCTTAATTCTTCATTATTGAAGAATAGGGTCTCCAAGTGTCATTATCGCGGAAACCGTTAACATTGTCCCCGTACAATTTTTTATTTGCCTGTGAGAGACCTGTAATTAGACGCTTGCTTGACCACTTTTACGGGGACACCCTGCACTTAGCAAGAAATACCTAGAAGGGAATTTTAAAAAAGAATTAAACAATATTTGTCTCAGTCTTCAATGTTAGATAACTTGTATGTGTGGCTTGAACAAATGCCGTAGAAAGTGTACAAATATTTTCTAATCATACTAGAATTATTTTATTACTTTACATTTTGTCTTTACACTAATACTATTACTAACATGTCTGTTTTCTCTTTTATAGAGAGATGCGACTTATTTCTAACACCAATGAGAACTTCATTTCAATAGGTATTACATTTCAGGTATAAATTATTTGCCGTTAATTCCGGTAAATTTTGGGCTTTATTGTTATTAATTTATGCAGACAACCAAGCTGGAGAATTTACCGACTTGGGGATCAAGTGAAAACGAAACAAAGTTGCCTTTAACTGATTACTCTTCAATTGAAGGCCCACGTCACAGAAGCAGCCCATTTCCTCTTTCAAAGGAAATAAATAATCGTTTTATAATTTGGTAATACGATTTAGTTCTTTCAAAATATTAATTTGAATTCTTAACTTGATTTATCATTTTTGCAGGGAAGGAGACATTGCGTCTTTGGAAGTTGATGGCATTACAAATACAACAGATGAGACTCTAACTGAAAGGAATTTCATTTCTAATAGAATATTTGCTAGAGCTGGCCCCGGTCTTAAAGAAGAACTTTCACGGGATATTTCGGGTATTATGAGAAATATACATAAAGTATATCGTTCATATCACAAAAAGAAATTGTTTACTTCAGATTGTAGGACTGGTGAAGTACGGGTAACAAGAGGTCACAATCTTCCAGCAAAATATATTATTCATACTGTAGGACCGTTATTCAGTGAAAAATATAAAACTGCGGCAGAAAATACGTTACACAGTTGCTACAGGTAAGTTAAGTGTAAATCGCACATACATTCAAATATATAAAGAACATTTTGCTTGTTCAATGATTTCCATGCCTCGCATTTATTTTTGAGTGAGTAAATACTCGTAGCCAAATTGCATATAACCAAAAATAA
>QYTT01088256.1:0-35426 GCA_006980735.1 Dasypogon diadema | reverse complement strand
TATGCTGACTAAAGCAAAAGTCTGTGGTGTAACTGATTGTCTATGAGAAGGAAATTTCTGATACAAGTTATAAGTGTGATAAGTTACAGCCAAAGAAGAAAATTGATTCATATTAAAAAGTCAAGTCATAGTCAAATTGCTTCCTTATTTAAAGTGATTTACAATGATTGGATAAATGTTACAAGCTTCTTGGGTACTGAATATAATGGAATCATGTCTTATTTCCGATCTCCTAGAATGAGATCTTAAATTTTCCACTCTAAGCGGAAAGTATTATTAAAACTGCCTGAAAAGCAAGACTAATTGTTTACTGGCCTCCGTCTGTTGACCTGAAAGGTTATAGTATTAAAAAAGTAGAGTGTTAATTGCAGTACAGTCATCTGAATATGATTTTGTTTACGTACTTCAAATAGTTCTAAAAGTCAAGAATCTTCATGAATTAATAAATAGGTAGCTAATGGGGTTGTGATCTTTTTGATACAACTACACATTTGAGAGGCTTCAAACCCAGGTTAAAATCAAATTGTTCAGCCCATCTAGCCCATGTATCTAAACCTGAATTCACCCTGCTGGTAGAGACTTCTGTGTAATCTATAGGTCGACGTGTGTATCATGTACCTCCAAGCATATATTACAATGAACTGAGAAACTCACCATGGAATAGTTTCTATAGCCTATTCTTCAAAAATTGACAAATTATTGTTGGGTATAAAAGAGGAGTCGTATTTATTTTACAACTTTGAAAAATCTTTAACAAGATGGAAAAGCATTGCAGAATGCTAAGAAACTTTTAACCATAGGGATTCAGGTTTAATGGAAACTGTGAGTAACTGTCATAGAACTAGCTACAAACAAACTTGTAATTAAAAAGTTGTTAGAATTGTGGTTACCTATACCCACATTAAAATTGGTATTCAACGGCGACGCCCAATTAACTAATGCTTCAAGCAATTGCTTTGCTTTCTAAAAGCGTGCAAATTACCACTTTTATGAGGGAAATAAAGCTGGCAATCACTCCTTTGCTCCCTCAACAACTGAAGAACACCCCAGGTGTTTCGAATTTTCGAACAAGACTAACCAAATTATCGGTTATCACTTTCGAAAATTTGAACACGTGCCTTCACAAATTCCACATATTTGTTATCGCGGCAGGAGGTAAAAATCTTCGAAATGTTAAGATAAGCACTTCAAGGACATCTCTAAATTAAGCCATCACGACCTATCAATTAGATTGTCAGCTACATCTTGATTAAATTATTAGATAGCGTGCGACTAAATTGCATCGATTTCCACTGTTTCTATCATGAAGGCGAAAAATGTATCCGTGACTGGCCACAGATTCATATGCCGTTGGTATGCATATCATTTGGAGCTAGCCAAACGCCATGAATAGTCCAAACAATGATCAGCACAACAAGAAATCACTTTTACTTTCATTCGGCACTGCTGAATGCTCAAGTCTGGTAATCCGCTGATTTAGTGATCAGATCTCGGCCAGAAGACCAGTCAGCATCCAGTATGACCAGGTAGTGCAGTTCTGTTGATCTCTCGAAGGATAAACACGATCGCGCACCACCTTTCTGATATTTTATTATTTTGCAGCTATAAAAATGTACAGTGGCCATCAAAAGACGTGTCTAACTCGACTTTGCCCGTTTTTTTCTTTTTTTTTCCTGTATGGATCTGAATAACTGCCACTTTACTGGCCAAGTAGCCGCCGAGTAATCGATGTAAAGACTAGGTGTGGTCGAGCACAGATGTCCAAGGTTGCATTTCTGAATCGGTTTACTGAAGAAAATTTATCAAATATTCAGATGTTGCATTTACCCGAGTAATTAAATTGGTTTTCAATCACCGACAGGATTTATTGCTGGTGATTTGTGCGGATTCGAGCATGACTCCCATTCCGCACGTATCTATAGATATAACACTGCCGCTGCTTATTTTGATAGCACCAATTTTCCTCTACTTCGGAATTGAAATGGCAGGGAAGAAATGTCGAACCACTCAGCCACTCCCTGTTTACTCTGTCTTATAATCAATTGCATAACTTAATTAGTTTCCACTTTCCTCGGGTATCACCCGAAAAGCCTTGAATTACATTTTGGACGTACTCCCTCATGTCGGATATTAGCGACCAAGGCACGGATCATTCTATCTGATGGTGAGTACTCGGCGGCTTAACGAAATCGAATTGATCGATTTGGCTAAAGAATGAGGGGTCATGAACTCGGCCGTGATCCCCGATAACTCATTAACTGCTTTTTAGGTTATACATTACTTTGATGTGTTTAAGACTTGGGCGAAAAAGAAAATATTTCACGCCTTCGAAGCCATTATTGGTAAGGTTAAATTTTGGTTTCTAGAGGTTGCAGCTTTGCTTCTTTAAGAACGGCATGGTTCGAGGCGGTCAATTGCTATTTCAAACGTTTGCTCATTAAATTAAGGTGTAAAAAATTTGTATGAAACTGCAATGAAAAGTATTTCAGGAAATTATTTCAACCTAAGATTGATTAAATCATGTTAACTTGGTTAGGCCCAGCATGGAATTTAGAAGCACCTTATGTAGCCATAAGGTCAATGTGTTTGTTTAAATACTTGGGTAAATAAATAAATTAAAACAGACTGTAAAACTTTTCCTAGAAAATGAATTCAAATGAAGTAATATGGTTTTATCATAATATATAACTTTTTTGCAAGTTCTTGGTCGAGTGTTCTGGGTATTCGACTAGAGTGCATACCTTTCACATTTGTGTAGCGACAGAATCATTTTTCATATATCCAGGTAACGACCGGAATCCCCTTCTTGCACTTATGCGGGTAACATGGGTAATGATCGGATAAATATTAAATTTAGGAGTTCAATTTTTATGTACCTGCCTGAAAGTTTACTTGATCTTATTCTCACAATCGACATCAGAGGATCCTCTTACAATTAACAGTGGTGTACCTCAAGGCTCTATCCTCAGGCCAATACCTTTTTCATTAATTATAAATGAATTACTTTCTATTTTACATGAATATTCGATTCACATGTATGTTGACGACGTTCAATTTAATTTATATCGCTTACTTGGACTGGAGGATGCTGTGGCCAGAGAGTTTTGGATAAAGCCTGAAAATGGGCAGACAGCTTACATTTGATTCTAAATGTCTTAGGTAAGGGAACATTTCTTTAACGTCCTATTAGGATAGTGAAAATTGGAAATTATTAAATTAGGTAAATCCTCAATTTATGTTCCAAGTTTTTCAATCATGAAATCTTTTCCGCATCATTCGGGTGCTTGGTGAGTAGAATACTCATCAGTAGAATTTTCCAATCGTTGGTACCAAAATCCATCATCATCCTCCAAGCTGGGAAACCTTAATAATTGGTAAATGCTCATGGAATTGTAAATCTGTATCTATTAGCTTAGATTCCGAACCACACAATTACTATAACCCCAATTATTAGTCTGTTGTCAGCAGAAAACAGTGCAGGATCCTATGAAGTGACTTTTTACTGTGTTTTTTTTTTTGTGGGTGATATTTGACCTTTTAGGTTATATAGTATTTCGATAATAAATTATTTTCCAATATATATATATATCCAGCAAACACTGCCTAATTTTAACAGTGTACTCTCATTTCTAGCCCCACCCAAATAAAATGATCAAAAACAAAACCTGCAAGATCTTTCTTATCACAGCCTTAGCTCGTATTTTACTTTCGCTTTCATTATAGCTCTCTTTAACTTCTACTTCTCTTCAAGCAACTGATCTTATATACTTCTCTCCTTGGCTATTTCTCAAAATAACTCTTTTTCACTTCTCTTGATCGTGGCACTTATTTACGAAAGCCAAAGAAGAAGAAACAGAAGATCAAACCCATGGGAATTGGAAGTGTTTGTGCCGGCTGTGCAGAATGAGAGCAACACTACAAGAAGCGAAGCGAGGGTACGACCAAGGAGCACCAGAACAGAACCGCCACGAAAGTTTATCTTCCCACTACATCGTGAGTAACAGCGCACACAACTGGATCCCCAATATTGGCGGGCACCTAGACCCCAACTCAGGGCAGCGCGCAACAGCAGCAGCAGCAGCAACAGCCGCGCATAGATAGTGAACGTATCGTCTCCTACCACACCCATAAGTGGATTGCGCTTGCACATTTTTCTGATTGCACTAAAAATTGCGGCAAGGTTTTTCGCGTTGCTTTTGTTGGTGGAGTTTCCCCTTGCAGATTGATCGTTTTTCCTTTTGCCTCTACCTTTGCTGCTAGCTTCAACGGGTGTTTACTTTGATTTTATTGTCGCAGAGGCTCTTGCAGCCCGTTACTGCTACTTTTAGGTGATCTCGTTTCGCGGCAATAAATAATCCTATTGCGAACAAGTAAAACAACAGCGACAACGCGCGACACAATGCGACCAAAACGACCATCTATACAAGAATAACAACAAGAGTGAAAAAAGTTGTCCGCAGGTAGTAATAAGTGCCGGGTGGTGTAATTTGCTGTTAGGTAAGAACGGGTTCACGTCCGTCCATCCATCCACCACGTATAACAAACGAGATCGCTGTGCAGCGTTCCTACATCAGTCCAGGCTTTGGGGCTAATCAAAGTTAAACCAGGTTGGCGTTGCTCGAACTTTTTACTTTAGTTTTTTTTTTATTCTCTCTCCAAGTTTCACTGATGACGGCAATCTTGTCAGGTATCAGCGGAGACTGGAAGAGGACTGGTTCAGTAGGTCTCAGCTGATCTGAGAGTTCTGTACTAACAGATGTTTTCACCTTTTTATTCTGGCTGAAACTGTAACGCAAATTGCTATAGATGTTGGATGACTAGTAGCACGGATCAAGCCAATGTAGATTTTATGACTCATTCAGGTTTCCTGCTTTGGTTAAAAGTTTTCCTTTCAAAGTATGCCATAAAAAATGTTTGTTAACTGGATTTTTTGTGTCTAGTAAAATCACAAACAAAATTGTAATTGATACTTTTACTATCTTGGTGGCAATAAATTTTTATGGAATAGTAGTATTCAGCATTTACGCATATAAGAAATGTTTACTTAGGCTAATAGCTATATCCGTCTTGTATTTTTTACATTTTATACCGGATTACATTTACAGTTTAGAAACGGCACACCATGTGAAACAAAAGGGCTGAAAAATCGTAAAACATCCCTTATGTTACGACAAAAATATGATAAAATTTAAAAATAAGCATGAGAGTACATTTTTACACAACAATTAAGTGTATTTATATTACACATTGTTCTCTATTCAAGGATAAACGCTTTTAAAGAATAAAAGACTTAAGCGACGAACTCGATATTTCTAATGTGAAATTTTATGTCTACGTAGGATTATTTTTTTCAATAATTTTTTACAATTGAAATGCATAAAAAAACATTCAAATCTACCATTGTAGCAGCTAGAAGATATTGATTTAATCAAAATCAACATTTTCATTTGAGAAGGTTAACAAGGAAAGAGTAAGGAGGAGAGTAATGATTTTTGGAAACGAAAGAAATAGATATCAAGGTTGAATTGAAAAATTCAATTGAAAAAATCAAAAATAAGTTTAAAACACGGTCCTTGTAATTTTTAATACACATAATTAGATGTATATACTAAATATTATAATGTGATTGGTTTTTTTAAAAAATCAGTATTGCTAACAAAAATTTATTACTACCCTGGAATTAATAACTAAAGTTTTTAATACTTAATCTAGAAGGAAAATAACATTTGAGCATTATTCAAAAAAATATATTTTCTGTCGTTTCTTACAATGTATGCAGCTATGTTGATACGTTTTACAGTTTTATTTTACAGAAAACTCCAAAAAAAAGTTTCTGTAATGTTGCAATATTCGAATGTAAAAAGTCAAGAATTCCATGGTTACGAAACGTAGTTACCTAGTAAATATATATGCCTGCTTAGCTCAACATATTCTTCTTGTATTTCTACATTAGAACACAGTCTACAAATAAAACTTGGATTGTAAACGATAAAGTGGTACCCGATTTAGTGGTGTACAGGCGTCACTTTTGGACTTATAGTTTTGAACAAAATGGTTACGGGACAAAATGTAATTACGATAGGCGATAAGTCTGAGAAAGCAGACCATTACTGAAATTATAAAACACAATAGGTAAAATTAGAGCACCTTTCGGCACTCCAGTATTAATCTTAGTAGAGTTGGTAATAGCAGACTCAAAAAACTTCCAATTCATATTAGAAAACAGTGATCTAGACAACTTGAACGTTATAGTTTGCCCTGCGGTTTGCTCGAAGCCCGTTCCATAGTTAGTCGGTCTTTATAATGGAGAGGAATAAACTAACTCAATAGCAGTCAACGACTAAATTCGATCGATGATAACGAAAAATCCCAACTGAGTTTTAAAGCAAATAGGATATCTTTAGTAGAGTAATCAACTAAACAGTTGTTAGACTTAAATATATCTATTATTGTTTTTAATATATATTTTTTATATATATTTTTTATATGAGAATTTTATGTCGTAGGAAATTTCTCTGGTTTAGTTACCAAAACGCCCATTTCAAAATCTAAGTACTCTAAATGACAATAAAGACCAGGAATAATCGTTAAAGATAATAACAAGCAATTCCTCCCCAGCAAAAAGCGAATGAAGTGAAAACTGTGGCGCATTCGACCAACGATTAAGCAACCACCCACTGACTGAATCAATTTGCAACTTCCATCAGCATCACCTACATGCACCTGTGCAATTATCTTAAACCGCAAAAAAGGAATCATAAAAAATTACGAAACTTTCTACTAAACTGCTCCAGTTTTACAGAATCCCGCATTGGAGAATTTATACGTCCACGAAGTTGATAGTACTTTGAACACATCCGACGATTTTCTTTAGATTTTTGTTGCTTTTGGTTCACGATTATTTTGCCCGTCCAATACTATACTATGTGCACTCTGGCGGCAACGTTACCGCTACAAACGTTGGGCCTTACAAGACCGTCCATTTGCTCCAGTGGTGCTAATTTTGTGCATCTGATCGGACAGCAGGTCGGCTTAGCTATTTGTGAATATTCCTCCGGTCCGATGTCCGTAGCATCCACTAGGAATCAGCAACAGTAACCAGCATCCACTTGCGGTTCCTCGACTAGCTCTGATCGGACGACGGATGTACCGCAGCAAACTCTTAGTCAACAGCGGACACTTGGACGGAGCCGTAACTGGTTGCTCAACTCTTCGTCTTCGCCGCTAATAATTGTCTTAACTAACCGAAGCCCATCTCTACGTTTGGTCAAGTTAACTTCTCTTCTTGCAAATATGTCGATCGGTGATTTTGTTTCGGTTACTCCAGTTTTTCACGTTCATCTGCGCAGCGGCCGAAGTGATGAATCGGAAAGTTTTTCGTAACTGAGCTGAACAGCTCTGCCCGCTTTTCGCTGCTTAAGGATGGATTCCGCAGTTCGCTTTCATTTTTTAATTGATGTTAACATTTATGGAGCTTGTAAGCTTGATTTACACACGATGCCGTTACGGAGTTGAAAAGGACAAAAAGTTGCTGAGAATGCGTTCCGAGACATCTCGGTTCGAGAGATGCGAGTCTTTCAGATACCGAAGAATTTTCTCATGGTCCAGTGTTGGTATTAATTGCGTCAACTTTATGTTTTCTTAACGGCCAAGAGGACATGAAATATTTAATTACTCGATACGCTGATGGCTGACTCACAAACTAGATATGTGAATTTCACTTTCGTCGGTATTCGAACTCGTTAAAAAAAAAAATTTTCCCCACTTTTGACGAAGTATAAATGTGTCAACATGGTGGGCCTCTTTTAATGCGGTCAAATAATTAATAATTCGCACAAAGCGAATTGATTAAGAAAACATCAATCTGATTTGGTCAGATATTAAAATGCAAATATAACATTTATAATCAAATGGAGTCAAAGTGCAGAATGGTTGACTATTTCATACGTGGGTTCGAAGCAGGAAGCATACTGTTGCATCGCATGTCACGCAGCGAGAACATTCTAGTATCCATCTTCAATTTCCCAGTCGAAAGTTAAGGTTTTTACTACATAATTGTCATCCACTTAGTCTCAAGGCATTATTACCCTACAGCCTCTAATATCCTATGACTATGGTCAGAAAAGATCAAATAGTGTAGTCAAAATTGCGTCAAAGACGGTCGAATTTGCAACCATACAATGTAAAGAAGAACTAAAGACCACTTGATGTGCTTTTCAACTTAAATTGTAAGCGATAACACCCACGAGTAAAATATAAAAAGGATTCATCTCAAAGTTTGAGGTTAAGTAATCCATTATATAACGAATCATATCATCCCATCTTAATGAAATACTTATATACGGATACCCGCAACAATTAAGTCTTTCGTTTCAATACATTTTTCTTGATAATCAACCTGCGTGATATTTACAAATTTCGTATTAGTAACTTAAAAAAATCTGAGGCATCTTTAATTAGTTTTGCGAATTGTATAAGGAATCGATTACGAACCACACGGTAACAAATTGTTCAGTGGGATGCCCCCAGCACTTACAAATCAATCCACAGAACTCCTCCATTTATCATCTTGTGCTCTGGTTCCGGTGCATGTGTTTCTGCGCTCATATAAAACCCATACGGAACTGATCACCTTACAGTAATGACAATATTTCCCCAGTGATTAATTTGAGACACTTACTGGAATTATTATTAGTGAATTCGCACATTAACAAATTAATTCGTCTCATTTGAATTAAGTATAGCAAATGCGCTGTAAACAAGACCGGTAGGCAGCTACGTTCGCGTGTAACAATCGCCACACAACTCGACCGCAACCGCACTAAAAACGGATCTGGTCGCTGCTGGAAGAATTCATTTTAGAGCGCATAAAAAATTCAAACGTGCTCACATGTGGCTTTTGACATCAGATACACACCAGGTCGCATTCCATTTCAATTGCTTCAGATTTATACCACTCCGAATAATACCATCAAATCACGGATGCTGTGCAACTGTGAAGCCCAGAGATGCTTTTGGGAATTTTCACCTTGGTTCCGTCGCCCGTCATACTCTTATTTATCCAGGAATTTTTAGATTAAATTGGTATCATAATAACGAATGGTATGATTTGCACGGTATCACGTGTTTTTCAAACGAAAAGGAAATGTCTTTATAATAAGTGTCACCTGGAGGTTAAATACGTACGAATGGATAATTGCAGACATTAATTTCTTTAATTGCGGTTCTATGACACATGTCTATTATTTCCGATGCAGTTTTACAGAGAACATGACCGATTGATAAAATTCGAATTTTGTTTTGAAGTTTAGAAATATTTTGATATTTTTCAAGTCCCATTGAAAACCCAAAAAATATCGTTTGAAAATGAAAATATACTAACAAAATTGCTAGGCCGTTGCGTCTTCGTGTTGGTCGATGGTAAAAGCCTTTAAAATATTTTTAGATGCTTCTATTTAACTTCTTAAGGATAAGGGTCAAATCTTAACATTCAATTTTCACCTGCTTCCACATATTCGACATATTTTACATAACGAAAATTCCAAGGTCATCCGTTACGAATTTTTACTTAAAAATTATAAATTAAAAATGGCGGTTCCAAAACAGACACCTGTGGGTTTTCAAGGACGAGGGTTACGAATTTTATTATTTATGGCCTCGTTCGGCTCAAAATCGATATCAGTTGATTTCTGAGGTCATAGATTACGAATTTATGGTGAAAATTTAGAAATTATAAATGGGAGTGCCTATATGGCGGACTCATTTTTTCAATTAATGCCTAAATCGCCTCAAAATAGACACCTGGGGGTTTTCGCAAATTTCAAAATTCAGTACGCTCAAGAAATTTTGTCTTTATGGTTTGATTCGACTCAAAAACGATATCTGGAATTTTTCCGGGTTGCCGATTAAGAATTTTTGGTCAAAATCTGCCATAAAAAAGAGAATAAGGGCTTGGAAGGGTAAAATGAGTAAACTAAATTCACACGTTCGTTGAAATGAAAGGAAATGAGGCAGAATGGATCCATATTAATTGATTAGAATGATTAGTACAACAGCAACAGCATAAAATTCAACTCCCTGTTGCCTTAGAACTTGGCTTAAAGCAACTTTGGGGAAGGAGTAACTCACTGGTATTGTTTTGATGCATATTCGTAGGGACGTTGAGCTCGATGTTTAGATAAAAAAAGAAGAAGAAGAAGTACGTTTTCAACGATCGTCCTCCAATCGTCGAGGTCTCTCTGTCAAGAACAAACTAATCACTGAAAATCTCAATATATTAATTAAATTAGCGATTTTTATCAATACTACAGATAAATACCTAAATGTCCAAACCTAATGCAATGTCTGGGAACAACGCCTGGCTACAAAAATTGACAATTCATCAAAAATGTGGTAAGGTACTGAATATACACCTCCTAGTACGTCGATTTTATGGACAATATTGAGCATGTTTTTATGAATCGTGTGCTTTTTTCTGATACTCTCTGGGTCTAGAAGGTGCATTAGGCAGGGATATCTTACCACTGATCTACCATAATAGAATTAAGACAAACGGTTCTGGAAAACTCATAAAAAGACACTTACCAGCATTGTTACCTCAACAATAGTCCAACCCATTGAAAAAACTGATCTTGTGTAATACCATTGTTGTTTTTGTGTATTTATTGAAATAATGCCACTATAATAATTTTCAATGATGACCCTTTCTATACTGTTCCCATGTAGACATGTCTATTTTTCGTAATAGAATTTCAACACACAAACGGTACAAATCAACGTTCCCCAACTCTTAGTACTGTGCTAAAGTGCCAGGTATTAAACATGCTCCCATTTTAAACATCTAATGCCGTACCATTAAGGTCTACTTATAAAATTACATCACTAGCATACTAGCAGTATGCATTCACCAGATCCTCCATGCCGGGGAATTGGTCGCAACCCTTTAATCTTGATCCATGCCGTAAACTATTTCATGTAGCATTGACCTCTCCGAACCTTGTTGCATCTGCTCTAATGGAATTAGATGACCACTCTCATGTTATGCAGATACCATTTATAGGAAATATGTACTATAGGGTATATCGCTGACACACTAGCTTCGTGAATTGTGATCTTCTCCATTTGCTGTTATGTCTTGCGCGATCTTGTTCACGTCTACAGTTCTCTGGTTAACATAACTAACGGACTACGGGAACTCTCGGCCAGATGCGTACATATCCGCATTCGGAATCTTTTGAACTAATTCCCTCAGATCATTGATGTGATTGATAACATTATCGCCAAAATTATATAAAGAGATAACCTGCGCCAGCAAACAGACTTCGAGCCCAGTGAATGATATACGATTGTGCCGTGCTTAGTCTTCATTTTTCAGTTCAATACAAACGTCAACGAATCTTACTCACTCCTTATCTCCCGATAGATCTCAAACTTGACACTAATCCGAGCAGACATCTTAAGAGACCACAAAACCAATACAAGATCTTCTGCCCGAAATTTCCAATGAGTGGATGGCCACAGATTTTTTGTGAATGCCTCTGCGGGGATAACATCAATGAATTAATGCAACAGATCGACCCATGTAAAAGATCAATCCGAGGCGTTTTCTCATCTCGAATTGCAGCGGGATGGATTAATTGTCTTATTGATGGGCATCCAAATGGACAGCAACACATCATTAATCTCTGATAGCACTGAAAAGTACCAAGTAAAAGAGAAATCCCTGATGGATGGAGTAAAAAGTTGATCGAGCAACTTTTAAACTTCTTCGCTACTTAAATCACGGATCCAATTAAAGATCATTTTTTTCAACCTTTACGCCTTCCTAAGTGAACCAGCGATGTTCAATATTTAAAGTATTTCTGCTACCAGAAACATGTTGCAAATCGGGAGGGTGATTTTTTAAGTAATGGCTTACGCGGGCGGGAAGAAATAAATTGAACAGTGCGGTTATCTGAACCCGACAGTACACAAGGTCATGGGAAGGTAAAAACAAATATCTGCAACAGGATATCCTATACTTGTTGACCACCAACGTATCAAGGGATTATGGTAAGATTTAAATATTCAAAACAAGGCAATCAATCACAATTTTAACTGCATTTTTTCTGTATTTATGTTTGCTTCCTCATCATATCCAATGATGATTTGGTTATCAGGTTTTTATTCCATATCTTAGCTTATGACTTTGAAATACATATTGGACGATCCTACACTGTACTGATGATCCTCTAGGCCAATTGTTCCATCCTAACATTACTACAATCACTCTCAAGCTTTCCTGTCGTCTAAGGGCTTTTGTCTCTTCTCTTCTCTCCATTGAGGTTTGTGATACAGAGGATTTTCTTAAGATGGTTCCAACATCCGAAGAAACGAACCGAAAGTCTAAATCTGATACAAGGGAAATTATGTGTCTGAGAATGTAAAGGATACGACTTCGTCGTTCCAGCCTTTATGATTTTGAACCCCTCCAGTTAGCGAAGGTCTTTACTATATATTGATTAAAGTCATCTAACCCACTTAGTGAAATGCTAATAATTGTGGCTCACTTGTAACATTTGTCAGGTTAAAATTTTCTAATTTTCCTTTCTATAATTTTCTTCCGCCTAATCTGTGCTGTGTGCATTATAGGGTTGTCCCATGAGCTTAGGTAATACCTTTAAAAAAATGTGTGCAAGAATTTTGTTCAAAGACTCCTGGTGTTTCCTTTTGCTTCTACTTCTGTTAGAATCCAATCTTCTGAGCTGAGGAAGAACAATGTGAAAAATAATACTCCTACTTATTATTTTTTGCTGCACAATTTTTTATGTAATTTTCAAGCTCAATGTGAGGAATTCGGTTGGGTAAGTACAAGACTTTTCACCACCAAGAATGGACTTGTCCTTCCACTTTAGTTAGAACTATTTTGAAATATTTTAGGTTCCTTGGATTTCCTTATGATTGGATAGAAAGTTTATTTTCTGCAAGATTAATTTTAAGGCACTCCTGGGTTTCACACCTTAAATGTTAGGCTAGTGTTCTAAGGAACAAAGGATGTCTCTAAAAGAAATGCACTAGAAATGTGAAATTTTCTGAAAAGACAATTTTCATATGTTCTAGGCAAGAATAGAGTAAAATAGAATGAATGTTAAATGAATAGGTCTTCCAGAGATATCCATATGAATTTTAGTGAAATCGGCATGTTCCGTTCTGTGTAGGTTAAATGAGCTGGCCATTAAATGCCATTTCATTACTTTAGAAGAATACGGAATAATTTCTAAGCAAGCGCCACATTTCCACCACCATATACCATGTTCGCCAGCGAAACCCCTGCCAAGTTGGGTGACTATAACGCTCTGAGGTATCTGAGGTTTCCATTGAAACACACGAAAACACGTTTGTGACAAGCAATCTAACAAAATTCAAATTGTTGCATACAAAATAATCGGAATACGCAATAATGGTCGTCCGAATCCGAAACGATGAATTTATTCTTGGGGCCACTGAATCATAGGGTACACCCGTATTGCTCGTCTTGTATGCAATTTGATCTTTTCTTGCACTGGGGCCTGGAATTGCTTACCACTCCCAAGCAATGTCGTAATTGAAGCCAGGTGGCGAACGGGCTGGACAATCGACAATGTCTATCGAATCTTGGGCCATTTATTATATCAAATGTCCATTCTCTTCTGCACAACTAATTCTTTCGTCAAAAAAATAAGAATCGGCTGGCCGCAATTTGCAGTATCATTTGCCTATCTCGTTCCACTCATGTAAGCTGAAGATCGAAAATGACCTGGATGACGGTTAGGCGAAGCCGGGCGGGAATCTTACGGATTGATACCTGATAGTCACGGAGCCGCCTTAGTTACTTCGAAAATAAATTTCTGAAATTCTAGCCGTAATCTACGGCTCTCATTTATTTGTACGCTGAGTGTGTCCAGTGATATACGCCAACATTCAGTGCATACCCTAGGACCCCGAGCACTCACTGAAATTAATTGAAAAATGCCAATTACCCGGCATGAAATATTATTTGCGCGCGCCTATGTCAGCTCGGGCGACCCATGGCGGTAAATTTGCTCTCGCATGCAGGTGCTTTGATAGAATTATTTCACCTCAGTTCAAAGTGCTTTCAAATCAGGGCCTTTCGGGTATCTCTGGCACTGATGCCGGCCGGGATACTCGAGGCGGGGTAAAGTGATACTAATGACAACTCCAAGATTTATTTATCGATTAACGGCTTTTATTGATCGTTCAAATTGTCGATGCTTTTGATATATGCATCGATTTACTCCCTACAAAGTGCTGGCTATTTTTATGGCTCGCTGGTTATAGATACGCTTTCCATCTTTGTTTTCGCAAAATTACTATTATTTAGTGCGGGAAAACCTGCAAAATTGGTAGCCTAAAAGAAGATGCAGTTCGCCTGATTTATTGCATCCGAAAGTTCACTTGATCTATCTGGCAATTGCAGTGATGGCTCCACGTTCTGCTCGTGCCCGTTTTGGATTAACCTCCTCGTTCGTGCAAGTAATTCATACCTGGTGGGCTTGGTGCTACGTTTGCCTGGTGGTATGTTTGCACCGAGGTGATGATACCGACAGCATCGACGGATTCGAATCCAAAAATAGCAGTGAACCAAACACCCATTTAAATCACCGGCAATGACACAGAGTCTTGTCCAGATGATCAACCACTGGAAAGAAACGAGTTTGACAATCAAGTGGAAGACGTCGTACTCCCCTCATATTGTCATTGTCTTGCACCGCTCGCGCTCTGTTGACATTGAGGCCTGAAACCCAATAATCCATCAACTTGTCATATAATCTTCTTCGGAATCAAGAGTACATCAAGAGGCAATGCTGACTAATGAAAAGTAAAGAAAAAGTCTCAACGGAAAACGATAAATAAATTATCGCAAGTGTGAAGAGGCTGAAGAAGCTGCCCCAGGTGACATCCGAAAACGTGTCCAGGCTGAGTCGGATTCGGATAATCGCATTAAATTGCTATGCGCTGTGGTACCTGCCGAATAGATTGACTTCTCTAATCTGGTGCCCGGAGTAAGTGATTTCTGCGGTCATTGTGCTGTCGTGTAGGTGGATAGGTGTACTCGTGGCTAAAAAAGTGAATACTTGACTAATTGGAGATATTGTCGGAGTCAATTTGCGGGAATATGTTCAGCTTCTGACGAATGGAACATAATTATGCGTAGGCTTGTACGGGTACAGGTCTTCTCCGGCGACAGAAGCGGATTAATTTCTCTAATGAATATTTTCACATTTACTATTATATATGGGTTAGGAAAGGAGCGTGGTTTAATTGAACAGGTACATATGGCGAACATGTTTCTTCGTGTTCTTTGCGACCCATTTGTCAAAGGTGTGGAGAACGAGGATCTTTTTGTATCGTGCCAAATTCCTCCTTATGAAATAATGAGAATGTGCCCGTATTTATCTTGAAGATATTTTTATCTCTAAATGAAAAATTAACTTGTTCTCTAAAGGGTTTCTAAATTTGTCCGTGTTATTCAATTACGAACGTAAAAGGCAATAAACCATTTTACTGAGGTTAATACAACCTTCAGGACGTTTCGGGAGCTAATTCAAGGTCAGGTTCAACTCAGAGAATCAACATGTAAAACGGGGTGTTTGGAAAAAATGATAGAAACTCAGAAAAGATGGGAGGCTAGAATCCATTATGAGTATTAATAATTTGTTCGGAAATAATTCAAAATTCAATTTTAAAATTTGAAAGAAAGTGAATACCAAAAGCTTAAGCAAACTTGATTTTAATTATTCCGGTATTTGAAAATTTTTCTACGTACGTAATCGCCCAGTAGAAGAAAGCTCATTGTTACGAAAGTGGATAAAATTTTATTACTACTCCAAAAGGCTTCAACGAATAACTCTTCTATTTGAATGAATGTGAAATAAAACTGGTCTGTCCGTAATTAGCGTGCTTGGTATGGATTAATTTTGAAGACATTCATAAATATTCATAACGTTTGGAAGTTATAAAATTTATTTCAATTTTAATGGAGACTTATAAAACATTTAAGCCATTTACGAATGCCGCACTGAGATTTTAATACTGATATTCTTTTCTTGAGGTGCGCTATTTATGGTAGTTAATTATGTCTAATTTATATTGAGGTAAATTGCCCTAATGCAAGAACAGTAAATATGATATTTTTATTTTTGCAAAAGGAAAACGTGCGAACAGGTATGAATGCAAAGAACTTGATAAAATTAAGTGGGTCCGATTTTATTGAGAACTAAGAAAATTTTTGCTATTTCATCTATCATTTTCTATGTTGGGTTCCCATAAAACAGGATTCTCAGACATTAATGCCAATTAATGGTTGGTTTAGTTTTTATAATGCTAATTGATTGTAAAATTTCTGAAATGGACATAATTAATACTCTTTGACTAGAAGATCGTTACTGAGGTTATGCTCCCATTATTACTGTTAGAAAAAACAACAAGATATTAAAAGTTTAAATTTGAAAAAATCAAAGACTCTGACAAAAAGCGTGTATTATTATGGGAAACTTTTCTAATTATTTATTTATTATTATTTATTTATTCGTGATGCCATTTTCTTTTACAATCTTTATTTTTATCTTCTTCTGAGTCCTCCGGTTAAATTTTTTTCTTTTTGATTTTCCGTAAAAACCGAAATTTTTCAAAAAATATCATCTTATTCTTTTTGTTCGTTCATATTTCCATAGTACATATATTTTGTAGAGTTGAGTTAATGTAGACAGAGAAAACGAAATACCATAAAGGTGTGCTCCTGCAGCACTCCCTTCAGTTGTGTGGAATTTCTATAGATATTCACCCATAGAAAAGTCTTCCTGGCTAAAAATTCTCGAAGAGTCATCCTCACATCCAAATCGGTATTATCATGGGATATGATATAATGAAATTTCAAAACTGCTTTAAGTCCAATTTTTACGTAGGTAAATTTCGTTTTTATTACCCGAACGATTTCAACATTAGTCATCATTATGAAAAAGGTGCTGAGCTAAAGCACAGCATTCATTTGGAGGCAATAAGTGAAACACATTAAAAGAACAAGTAGATACATGGTTTCCAATTGTGTACCATCAGTACATGTGCAAGCCCCCAATTGGCCTGCAGCTTTAGATGAACCAATTAACAAATTTCTTCTGTGCTAAGTATCACTTTTTGCTGCACCATGTAAAGCTCTTGCTCAACTCCTCCTCTAACCTCGATGTAACTCGGAACATTTGATTACGCCAAGATAATCCGCCGGTTTGGTGTTTTGCACTCAAATTTTCCAGCTTTTTGCTCAATTTTCGATCGACAGTTTTCGAATGACGACAACGGCACCGAGGAAAAACCACTGAAAAGAGCTGCGGTATACACGAGTGGAAAAACTTCTACACTGGGGAACCTCGTAATGTGCAGCACGCGCGAAATTCGTGACAGGGCGTAAGTCTGACAATAAATCTTCGCCGAGATATTTAAATGTGGTGCAGTATGTCTAAGCATTTACTTAAGAAGAGCCAGGTAATACCTTCGAGATGCAAATGTGCAAAAATGAACGGCTCAGCGCTATTGAGGTGCACTGTTCCAGGTAAATTAATCACAGCGACTTAGACGCGAACCTACTCCTTCCCGGGTGTTAATTAGGAACGGTGTTAAGCAATCGATAAGCAATATAAATTTAAGGAGCGTCATCTCGGGACCTGATATATGAGCTTTTTACCAATTACAGCAGTACTGCGTGAATATGAAATTAGCCGGCATGCATCAGACACTGTCGAGCAAACTTACCGAGAACATAATCTCACCATCTGGGATTCTTCAGCCTCATCGAGAATGCCACTTAATTAACCTGGGATTTTTGTCCGATCCCCCCGAGATGAATCTGTCATCTCTAACGAAATCTCAATCCGTCTTCTAGATTCATTCAGATGTCACCAATAGTTCTCTGGAATGTGTCTAGATCTTCGAATGTAATTAATTCGTTTTAGGTGATTCAGCCCTGGCCGCCAAAGTGGGTAATGCCTACCTCATGCTGTCGTTCAAGCTGAGTGCGCTCCCCTCTCGTCGAGGTAACACGAACTTTGATGCTTTGATGATGTGGAGGCCGCACCAACCCTGACAAAAACTTGTAACAAATTAATTTTCTGATCATCATTAGACCCATTCAGCGATCCACGAGTAATCTTCACTGGCTCAATTTCAAGTTATTTTGACCGGAATGAGTCTGCAAATTGTCTGGATCGCCTGCCTCACTGTTTCAAGGTGCAGGCTTTCTTAGCAGGAATAGCAAGAACGCCCGCTAACTCTGTGCACTGTCCAACTTATCTTCCACCTTCTGCCCACTCCAGTCTTCAATGTTGCGTAATCCACGATTTTGGCTCAACAAATGCTGGAAACAATGTCGACAGGAGGAAACGTACCATCACGCAACTTTCAGAAATTGATTGATAGATCTCATAAAGCTCATGGTGAGTCGCCCAGGGTATCTGTTTCTGCTGCAGTCCGATCTGCAGTAACTTTTCTGAAAATCAATATTTTTTTTACCTCTTGAACTGGTAATTCTTGTTTACCATCCTTCGGTCCATTCATGCGCTTCCATCTATACTGGCATTCGCTCTGATATCGAATTATTCGAGCGTCCATTAATCATATCATCCCGCAACCCAAAAGCAAACAATTCGATCCACAAAATCAGAAGATCGGATTGATTTGTTTCTAGGGAGTGGCTCAGTAGCCAGCAACAGTATGGGTTAAAACTAGCACGACGTTCGCCATTCGCTTCTTCGCTGACATTCAACCTGGTGTCAGTGTCAGAAAAATTACCAAGATCTTGCGATTTATTTTCGGCAATTGTTTTTAAATGGAGGGCATTAATGACCAGGTAAAAAGTGGTACAGGCTGTACCAGAAGTTTTTGTGATCTGGCAGTTAGAGGAGAAGGTAAAAATTTTTAGATTTCGGAAAACTTATGATACTTATGAAATTTAAAAGATATTTGAAACGAAATATTGGTGCATTTTGCAGTGTATTATTGAGTTCTACGTCAAATTCTCAATAACCGTAGGATGCTGTACAAGTTTACAACAAATACAAATTATACTATAAAATACATCAAAGCGTGAACATCCCCTGTCATAAAGTCAGGCGGAATATTTTAGTACAAAGTTAAAGCACTACATAATATAGTGAAACAATAAATCCAAGTTAGGAATGAAAGAGGACAAGGCAAAAATTTCTTGAAAATTGCTTTCAACAATATCACAAGATACTTTTAAATATGTATAAATGTTGTTACTAGAAAAAGGAACCACTCATACTCCCATGAATTACCGACAGAAATCGTGAAGTTCATTTCGCCTGGCCCTGAATTCTTTTGGGATTTAGAGTTGAGCTGTTGCATTTGACCCGCTTACGCACAAACGTCCAAGGCTACAATACGTTTGGCTTCACAGAGTCCACTTCCAGACCTATGTAGACATATTCTGCATATTTGGCTATGTATATTAGAATCCATATTAAAATTATTGATGTCGTTAATATAGATAAAGAAAAGAGCATCCAAAACGGATCCCTGTGGAACACCAACAGAAAACACACTAGATTGGCACAAGTCCACATGTTCTGATAATTTTCACAGGGTAGTACAGGCGCTGTAATCTTTACGAATATTTATTTTGGTACAATAAAAAACTGCTGGTATTTCCCTAAAACATAGAAGCAGAGTGACTAAATACTATTTTATGTAAAACCAGCTGATTTGATGGTACTGGCATTTTTAGGAATCGGAATTACAATTGCGTATGCAAAATGAACAACCACAGGATGCCCAAAGGTGTTCTGGAGGAAAACACCGAAAGTAACCGGAAACGTGGAGATTTCCGTTTGCGATGGTTTATCAATGTGATATGCATCCTTCTTTCTCTTTAGTTTATTAGAACCAAAATATTTATAAAATAGAAAAATTTTGATATTTCATAATATGCTCTTTTTCATTTTTCTAAAAAATATTGTCAAATTTTATATTGCAATTCTGTACTTAAGATCGTCCGGATTCCCTGGTAAAATAAGATTTTTTCGTCTTCACTGGTCTTAAAACGAAGACAATTTTTCCCAAATCAAATTACCCAAAAAACAAGAAACAAAAAAAACAATCTTTTCAATATTTCAAGGAGAACCCTGACAATATTTCAGTATGAATGTTGCAATCGATCAGGTAAACTTACAACGAGTAGAAAAACTTCTCGTGCCGTGCAATAATTTGCCATTAACCAGAGAACTTTTTCTGCAGCAATGCACACAAACATATATGCCAAAGAGGGATCTTGTGAGCCTCTGACCAAAAAACTGGTTGTGCCCATAGTCGTAAATTTGTCGACTAAATCCTCGAAGCTATACTGATCATCTTGCGCACACTGTATATGTAGTCAGCGAACCGCCAAGTGTAAGCGCCTTCGGTTGGTATGGAACAATGGGCACCGAACATTACAAAACTAACGCTCGGGCCACCAAACCAAGAGTCGTGATCAATAACCGTCATCAATGGATCACATATTTGTTAATAAATACATCAATGAAGCGATCTAAATTCCTCCCAGCATAATTACGAGCAACAGGCACACATAGTAGGGTATCTCTGGATGGCTGCCATAAATCAAACCAGTAGGCAAGAAGGAGGCGAGAGTGCTGCCAGATCTTTTCGTGGTTTCACAACCTCAAATTGAGACCTTTGGCACACGAGGGGCCTCGACACAGTAGTCCGATCATTGTTATTACTGGAATTGGCTATCGTTTATAGATCGGGCCATCTGCGGTTAACTTTGTCCAGAAGGACTTGCGTCTGGTTCAGCTTCTTTTACAACACGATGCCCTGTCAAGAATGGTGTAGGTAGTTAATGGCCATCAGATACTCCCGGCGATATCCAGAGACGTGATACCGACATTTTTGAAAGAAAAGTTTATGACTTGTGATCGATATGAAAATTTCCTAACAATCATATCTGTCCATCTTGCATTCTGAGGTCTCACGAAACACGACTCCAAACCACCAGGAGGAAGCTATGGCCCGAACTGCTACGGGTTGCAAAATTTCCTGGGCGGCACGAGCGGTAATTTCAATAAATTTTGCTTAAAAAATTTCGTTGCTACCTTGGTGCTTGAGATTTGCTAAGTACCGGGATGGCCAGTTATTGTTAGTTTTTCGCTTGAATTTGAAGACAAATTGATTTAGGTGAAGGTCGCCGTTGTGGATTTTATTACATTGTGAAATTTTATTGAGTGTGGCTTGCCTTTGGCTAGTGCAACGCTATTGTACGTTATCATTGATCTCGAAGCCAAGAAATTGAGTCATTCATAAAGAAATTGACGTGACTATAAGGCCTGTTATATGAATCTACTGAATCATTGTGTACGATCCGGGCAGGTGTTGTAGCCTTCCTTAATGCTCAGCCATTAATTGTGCTGCTCTCTTAGTCGGTGTTTTCCGATCAATAGAGGAAGAACATTTGAATATATTAATTAGCGTAATATATCACGTAGACATGTGGATTATCAGCGGTGCAATTTTACAAAACTGCTGCTTTCGTATGGCGGCGAGCAAAAAGTTTAATGACCAAATGCTGTACCTAGCATGGGATCTCGAACCGCTTCAAGGGTGGGCAAATGCTTCAACTTATGTAACGTGTTACTTACGATGAACCGTGTGCTTAATATTTTAATTAAACCTTTAACAGTATACACAGCAGCGGAACGTTCTGCATCAGAAAAATTCCGGGCACCAAAAAAGTGTTATAATATATAATTAATCATATCTTCAATTATTCAGAGACTTCTATAGGACGAAATCACAGTAGGTGCAAGGTCTGAATATTTGATGAAATAAAAACAATAATAACTGGATTAATGGATCCATTAAGGGCGAATGCCGACCGCTGATGGAGAAACTCTTCAATTTTTTGACAAATGATGCAAGTGAACTTGCTGATTAATGTGGATTACGAACTACTAATTGTTTCAACACTCCAAAGTCTGAAAAAGTATTTTATTGGCAGCAGAAAAAACTCGTCAGTTGTTAGGCGCCCTTGAAGTATGAGCCACCGAGTTATTCATTGCACCACCTGATGAAATAAGACCACCCAACTTTGTTACTTTCACTCTTAATTACTGGTCATTTCCTAGCTTTTTGGCAGTAGCAAAGCAGTTCACCGAGGTAAAAGTTGTTTCCCAAATCTATTTTTTGGTTACCGGCAGAATTTCACCTGAACTACGTACCTAACTTCCAAAATCTCCTAATGAGCTAAGCATCCGGAGTTTGACTGCCCAGAAAATATTTGTGCAAAAATTGATTGCAAATCAAATTTCAGATTGTATTCGTGTACAGTCAAGCCAAAGATGAAAAATGAGTTACCTGCTCCTTTGAAATGCTATCCCTGTCAATTGTATCCTTGTAAAATGTTAGTCTTACTAAAAGGCGTGTCGATGATGCACTTTCATTTCGGCGTGTTAAAGATGGACTTGACTTTAGACCAGTCAAATTTGCGTTCTTAAGACGTTCTAAAAATCATTAAAATACGTATTGGAGAGTTTATCATTTTAATGAACTTTAGAGAAATTGAAGATTTGTGAAGGGTCAATAGGATTATTATGTCGAATCACTCCCAGGCTTCTGTGGGTCCCTTCGGACCGAGGAGTATTTTTATATTCACGGAGGGATCCATGATGGTGGCCTTTTTTGAATTGTAGAAGACGTAGTGATCGAAGATAACGAAAAAGTCGACATTTTAACAGAACAGAGGCGGCTATGGAGCTTCAAGCCCCAGAACTATATTCTGTCACTGGGGGAGGCATTATGAAAGACCTGATCGAGAAATTGAGGAAGGTACATATCTAAAATTATTGGCCCATAAATCTATAGCATCGTTCCACATGTTAAGATGGCTGCTCTCAAATAGATACAAAAAAAATTCTTACTCTACGTAGGTACTACAATTATTTGCATTTTATCAAACTTTCAAAACAATTTTTGAGTGGAATTGTAAGTGCCAGATACGAAACAACGGTCACTCATTATTTTCGAAAATACAACCCAACTAATAGTGTTCCAGCAAACCTACATAATGTTGCCCACACACATTAGGACACTGTACTAATAGTATTTGAGATAAATTTCCTTGTACAGAACTTGTTGAAGGGGTCATTAGGAAGACAGAAAATAATAGACTAAAGAATAACTACATATCAAGAGATCGCCATTAGATTTTATTTGGTACTTTTTATCTGAGATAATGGGCGACACAGAGATAAACATGTTTTGCCACTTTCTGCGAATTTATTACTATTGCCCTGATAATTGCAAACCTGAAGCACTGCAGCGCACTAACCTTGACATTACTCACGTTCACTAGAGCAAACCTTACCTCTGAAATGGTCTATTTTACGATGAGCTACAGTAATAATTGTTCGCACACAATAGACCGCTGCAGGCCATGTCATAATTTCCGACCGATTGCAGAAAAAGCCATTCAAAAAATGTTAAGAATCAGCTGCAGTAGTAGTTCGACCTGGAGCCATCTACTCCGCCCAGGTTGTTTATAAGCGCGATAATTTGGTTGAACAATGAAACACTTGAAGAAGAAACTCTTCTCCCTGGCTGATGCGCTTCATCCAGCATCAAGGCCACAGCAGAAGCTGATTTGAAGATTTTGGCCGTCGATTTCTAGTGTTGATGGCTCTACATAGGCCTGGCAAAATTACCCAACTAAATTAGATTTGACTTTGTCTTTTTGTTGTTACAGCACTGCTGCTGCTGCTGTTATTGTTGCCGAGGTATTACCACCCGGACCTCTATGGTTATTGCGACTGGTTCAAGTGGTATAATAACTAACGCCGATAACCGTAACAATAACAATAATAAACACTTTGAAATATTTAATGCCCTCATCGTTGCTGGAAATTAGACCTGTGATACCACGGGGGAATGTCATAAGAGTTGCATCACACCTTCCAGATACGTTTCAAGTGCTGGGATTTGATAGATGAACTTAGGAAAGTGAGGTCCGTATGTGGGTAGGACTTTTATGCAGATTGATGTGGAGAACACATGGCAGGGCATGACATTAAGCCAATCTGTGAGATTTTCGAATTAATTGAAATATGCTGTTTTGGACTTAATTATGGAAAATGGCTGAAGTAGTGTCTGCAACTTTGGAGATCAATTCATCAATATTATTTAAAAGTCAGCAAAGGTATCACGAATCATGAAAGTGGAAATGAAGGACACGGATGGTGGTACAGAGAACAGCGTGGTGGCTAGATTCGACGTCTACTTATCAATTGAATAATTAGTAAAAACTGTTGAATATTTCAATAATTATTAGTGATTCAAAATCTATGCCACTCAGCATAAACACATATAACATTTGTCAAAAGACGTTTCGTTCTTCGCCCGTGACCCTTTGCAGGTTAATTAACACTATGGTTTTTAAGTAGTAATTGCAACTCATTCAGTCACCTAATCTACTTAGTATTGTAGAATTCCGGTGAGAATAATGAGTGTGCACAAACCTTGTCTCTCCTACTCCGACAAAAATGTTGCATCACAACAGCCCAAAGAATAGAATTATTTCACAATACTCCTTTACATAATCAACTCGGACAGATCTATAAAAGTGAATCTGACAAGAGATACACAGTTGACTTTGATGCGATTTCCTTGATGAAGTTACATGATCCAAGGTTTAAAGATGATCATGCATATTTGGCCAAATGAGCACTGAGATGGTAATGTTGTCATGCAGACACATTGCTTTGCTGACCTTCAGACGTACTTTGTCTGCTCTAATTAAGAGTCGCAGCTTTCTGAGGTCATGCCAAACCTCGGGGGCGAACGAAAGCCATGTCACAATTTGAAGTCTTTAGTTGGCGTAATCTCGTGTCAAAGTCAATCAAAGATATTTCCTAAAGAGGTCCACAATAACCTGAATCTCATGTAATCAGGGTGGATCTGATCAAATGCTTTCCGTCACGAAATTCATTGTACATAGCGATCACAATGTCGATTGCTCCAATGCTCCTCTCCTGTTTACCAATACCTTCCTTCGATTCAACAGTGGTCATCTGGCCATCCGAGAGTGACAGCTAAGGCAACGAAAAGATTAACCGGAGCGAGCGCATTCATAGGAAAGGCGTAATTATGAAAGTCAATTAACAACTTTTAATAATTTGTCCCGCGGGCTTCTACTTGGATAGCGTAGAGCGTCTACCGAACCACACCTGGGCGTAGGTGAAGCCTTGGAAGCAGCAATCGGATCGATATCGTGATCTGTTTTACTTCTGGGTATAAATTCATAAAATGCTTTCCATTTCATATACGAAAATGGCCTTGAAAATGTGCGATATCGAAATTTAATGTTTCTGAAATGCACTGCAAGAAATTGTTGCAAAGTTCGTTCTCTGTGCGGGGTTGGTCGCATTTCTGTAGTAAAAATTTATAGTTGGCTATAAAATGGGAGAGGTTGCCTTTGTCTTTTTACTTAAATATCCAAAATAGGTACAACAATTGTCAGAGGCGAGTGAGATAGTATCTATCGCGATTTCTACATGAAATCGACTTTAGGAACACTTTAGTCAGTTTTAGTTTTAATGACATGGTTTCTGTGGGATGGCACCGGATTATGACTTTATCAAGGCCTTGTTTTATTTTTAGTTTCCGAATTGTTAAATACAGAAGGTCCTTTTAATATTAGGAGATCCAAAGGTTTCCTATAATTTCTCATTTATTATTCGATTACTCTCACCACTACAATAGCTAGCCATCAAATATAATGAAATGGAGAACTTGACGAAAACTTCCTCTATTTCAGTAGATTAGTTAATTACACTATCTATGTTTATTTTACTAAGTGTAGTACGAAGTAATTTAAAAGTAAATAACGAGTCTAAGAAGAAAAGAAGATATTACTTTGGATTCTCTCAATTCGATCTTTTTGCAATTGTAAAAAAAAAAACTTCTGAGGGAAAGTTTGCGACGGTAAACAAGCCTCGGGGATTTCTGCGTCATTGTGAAGCCACCCTAATGGAATTTCCTGTTATACAAGAATACCTGGACGAGAACATTTCTTCGGCTAGCAATAGCAAACAGAACCGCATCAACGCGTTATTATGCAACACGTCAATTTTACTTTCGATTTATGGGAGCACTTTTTCTTATAAAATTCCGCGGCAGCAATTTGTGGCCGACGATCTGCACGGACTTGTGTCGTAGCGTGTAGCCGTGTAGTGTAACAGAAATCGGCAATGAGTTGAATTTCCAATCCATCGACCACTATACAGGAGAAAAATGAAAAATAATAACAAAACTGAAAAAAAGAGTAAAATATCAGCGCCTCAGCCCGAGAGGGTAGAGATCCAGTTTATATTAGAATGGCCGTTAAGATGTTGTTGGGCTGGAGCTGGATGCTGGATGTACAGAGCTGCTGGGCTCTAAGATTACTTAGCCGCGATAATCCACTAACACACTAGGCTGGGACGTCGTTGACGACTATGTAGAATATCGAGCGTGCAGGTAATGGAGTGTGCGGGTGTGGTCGCCGCCACAAACTAGCGGTACTCAAGGTTGTGCTGTGTGCACTGTGTAATAGCTCTGAGGCTATCTCGGAGATTATGAAATCGGTCTTCAGGAGGAATTTCTTTGTTGCTGGTTCTCTCCTTCGCCCAGTGATGTGGTGGATGTTGCAAAACGTTCCGAGTTATTAGACGCCAGCAAATTTATACTGACATCGTTTGATTGCGGTTAATGTTGGCTGCATTTATGGTATGAACAAAAAGGTAAAAAACTGTAGCAAAAACACCTAGCAGATGTTTGGTACCTAGTGCAATCCCCATAGCTCAAAAGTTGCTCATATCCAGCTTGATGCCATTTAGCTGAGCGGTTTGTGCTGCTTTCAGTAGGTTCAGGTAATTTTTATAAATTCCTTGCACACACATTAACTAATGATTTCATTAGATGCTGAGTGAGCTAAGAGAGCACTGGACGAGTAGTGAAATATCCAACGACCAGTAATAGCACTTTGTTAGTAAATAAGACATTTTTACAAGAATCATGCATTCCTTAAATTTCTCAATCGCTTAACCATTTCTCGGACTACAGCGAAATCTGCGCAATCTAGTTTCAAAATTTATCAGTCTTTCAGGATCCTGACGCTCATTTTACCAGTCGCGTATACCGATTGCGTTTTTATTGACAGACCTGATCATTCTCAATTGCCCGGGTATTACTTAATTTTTCAAAATTTTTGTTTTTTATTAATAGTATGAACATTATTCTGGACATGAACCTGCATGAGGAAAAGAGTTTGCTCGCTAGCCTTTTGTTAGGAAAACAGTTTCTTTTCGACATTAATTTTATTGACTCTAAAGCTGATTATGAAATGAGAGTTAAATTCAAATAGATTGGGGATGATATATCCTTTTTCTGTTTATTGAGTACATGGATAAGTACTGCGCTTTAGTTTCTCCTTTAGAACAGTCTAGTTTGAGCACTGCATTGTGAAGGTAGCTTAGCAATACCAAATAAAAGGAGTGGTTTCAACCTCAAATAAGGTAAAAGGAAAATGAACTTAGCTTTTGAATTGGTGTTAGTGTATACAGCACCTAATCGCAATTACAAGACGAATTACTTACCTTGAAGAATTTTTCTAATATAGCAAAAAATGTAAATCAAGCTACTTGAATTCATAAAGAACATAAAATCAACCATATCTCGAAAACAAAGCAGAATTGGGCCCATAGTCATAGTAAAGTTTTCGACTACATTCTAGGTCTACTATCAACCCTTTGAATTTGTACCATCAATTCCGTACCACCCTGTATGCAAAGGGCTATGAAAAAGTTCGTACGCAGAGTAAAAAAAGACAGAGAAATGAAATCGAACTATTTTATTTTTCAACATAGTCTCCTTCTGGGTCTACGCATTTAGTCCACCCATTCTCGAAGGCTCCAATTTCGTTCGAAAAAAAACTCTTGTTCTCGACTTTCAAAAAATTGCTTGAAGTCGCCCATCACTTCGCTTCTGTCTTCAAAAACGCTGCTTCGAAGCTCTTTTCTCAAGCAAGTAAAGAGGGAAAAATGCAGGAGGCTAAGTTTGGAAAATACAGTGTGTATTCAACCAATTCGAAACTTGCTTCATGAATCTCGGTCATCGCAGATTTTAAGCAGAGTGGTCTGATGTAAGAGCTGCCTAGCGCGCAGCTTTCCACGACATTTTTCCTTGATGGTTTTACGCAACCTCCTTATTTTGCGGGAATAATGAGGACCTACTATTGTCTTCCTCTCTTATAAGTAGTCAGTCATAATGTTCCTCAAAGATCGCAGAATACAGAAGCCATGAATTTCTCAACCAAGCTTGAGACGAAGGCTTTTTCCAAGTCATGGATTATTGTTTGGTCTCCGGATCAAAATGGTGCATTCAAAATTCATCCATCATGACAAAACGATGCAGAAACTATTTAAGAGCCTCTTGGTACAAAGCCAAACATTCCCGCGAAATCCGACATATCTCTCTCTAAAGTTCTGGATTGGAGAAATCAAAAAGTTAGCATGTTGTATTTGTTATTTACTGTTGCTATCATAGCAGACAAATTTTGGATAACGTTCTCTTCCCCCTCTACTGTTTTCTCTTCTTGGGAAATGGATCGAGAGAATACCTCGTGTAAATTTACAAATTTCTTTTATCAATACTACTAAGTTGGGTATTTATCTTCTTCCTCATCCTACAGGGAAAAAATGGCATCGAACTCCTGACTTTGAAAACCTGTGTCTTCTGAGAGCATTTTTTTTGTCCTTCTTTGTTCTGGAAAAGGCCTTTCTCTCGTAGAGGCGAAAGAGGATAATGTTTTTAGCTTCTGAAGAGCACCTTTCGCGTTCTGAAAAGGACCTTCAGCTATTAATGAACAGAGTACTTTCGGGACCTTTCGAAAGTCGGGTGACAAATATTCCAGAACCACATAAAGATCCCAAAGATATTACTGGAAAAACTCCGATTTATTCATAAATTACAATGAGTGCGAATTTTACCGAAAGGAGGGGAAATATCTTCCCTTGGAACATTGACTGGGCTAACTCAATAACTTTTAATAATGTAGACCTCGCCCCTCAACACCCCTTGCAATTAATTTCTGTATACCTCGATCCATATTATTACCCACCAATTACGGGCGAAGAAGTAGAATGAAATTTTGAGAGTATGGCGATTTAGCCTGTTCAGAACGAAGTGAGAGATTGTGATCTAGGGTAGCACCCAAAAAAGATGATCTTTAGGAACACCTCATATCCTTTAATATGGCGAAAAAATCAACTAATCGAGAAACGTCTGCTGCGTTGTTACATTTTCATTAATGATTCGTCTTGTCCAACTAATTTGATTATGAAAATGTTCAGGTTGATTCGAAAATTGCGATGTTTGGGCTCAATAAATTCCAATTTTTGCTATGGAAGAATAAAATAGCATTGCTTGGGTGAATATGTTTCCAAGAGTCGGCCAGAAAAAGACATTTCCTCCGGACCCAAAGGCGTGTACTTTTAAAATTAATTTTGAAAACATTTCAATAATTTTAACAATAAATTAAGACTTTTAAATTACCTACTTTAATTTTTAAATGCACTTGGGCAACGAAGGGTAATTGTATTCTTTCACACTCGTAAAAAATGACCAGATTGGAAAGTCATTAAAAACGTCAGTGTTGTAACAAGCTGATAATAAAAAAGGAAATAAAATGCGCTGGGTTTTGAGCAAAACTGTTTCTTTTCAGTAAAGTCTGACCTTGTTTAACAGCCGGGATCAGTAATTATTCTGAAAAGAACATGGGAAAACTTCCGATTGCGACTAGAGTGGAAAACCTTTAAAAATTTGTTTAACATCGGAACAGTGGTTTTAATGCGACTAGTGAATGAACACCTTCTTGCCCACATTACAATCATCCAGTCAACCTGAGATATAATCTTAATGAGAAAAAATTCGCCATTTAAAAGTCTTTTGGCACTTGCCAATTGCTTGCCACCGGAGTGGTTTTAATTGTTCCGTAAATCATATCTTGATCGGCGTTGATGGGGTATTATACCAATAACTGAACGCATTTATCCTTCAGAGACGCATGACGCAGCCAGTAAAAGATGTAATGGATTGACTCATTTACGACGCACTAATTACAATAATAATTTGATCAATACTTTCAATTCACCGAATTAATTGGACTTGAGTTTGCCTAATTTGTCAGGATTTTATGGATGCACCCCAGGTGACCCATGAAACAACTCACTTATTGCTAATTCCACTTTGATGCAAACCCATGAAAATGAGCAAAAATCATAAAAAGTGAAAAGTTCTTCCCAATAAAGAAATCGATTAAATTAATTTTCAGAGGATTACGGCACTAACAGGGCATGGAAGATTTTATGAGGAACCAGGTACGATAACGACCCACTTGTACTTGAAATATGTCCAGTTCGGCAATAAAATTATTCATGCATATTCCGGTGATCATTTTGTGTCAGTGTCGCAGCATCCCCAGAATTAGCACACGATTGTTTACAGTGGACACTGTGAGATGTTGCGAAAGACTTCAATGCGACGAACCAGAAACCCTATCTGCACCGGATTCGATCACCACCTGCAACTATGGCAAAACACATTGGACACTGCAGCAGTGACTTGAATAGACGGATTTTCCTCCTTTTGATTGGAAGTGTGACATTTAATTGAAAACAGAGGAAAATTAAAGCAATTTAGCTGAAAGGCGTAAACCAGGCCCTATTTCATCTGGGAGCGAGCAAAAACTCGGTATTCCGCGGCCGAGGGAGATATGTACGTGCTCGAGCGCGAATTATCCGCCAAAGACTTTGAAGTCCATTAATTAGCAATGTCATCGCAATTGGTTATCGCTGCAGGGAACCGCTCAAAAGTGCCGTCGACGTCCGATAGAAAAAAGGTGATCAACTTTACCATATTCGCCAGAAACGCGGATACGTTATTTTGTGGTCAACGTGGTTAGTAGAGCAGCAAACATAGTCCACCTAAGATTAACCTGCCTACTATCACCACCAGTTAGTTAGTTACCTCGGCTGTTCGGTTCCTGCATCTAATGCGCCACTGTCTTGGCTGCTGCTGATGGTGTTTGCATGCCCTCAGGCTTAGGTGTGGTCTCATTGGAACTACTTTCATATTTCTAAAGCATCCGATACGGTCCACTCGCTCCGGCCTCTATATATAGAAATATCGATAGTGAAGCACGTTGGCTGATCTTTTTGGACCTTTTGGTGCAGCGGCCGCTCTGCGGCTGTTGTTGCTGTTGTGGCTGTACGGTTGCTGTTGCTACAATGCTGATGATTATAGGTTGCTGCGACAATCAACACAGTTTTTGTTCTCGACCCAAGTTAAATTGCTGACAGTAGAAATATTTCAGAGTTTCACGTTATTATCTTTTAATAAAACTGCGTTTTATGGTAATACCATACCGAAGTATGTGCAAACTTGACCTTTGCCAGAATACGGAAAATTTATTCGTTATAAGCTAATTGCATTTCCATAATAACTGTGCCGCCGTTGCGCATGCCTTTTCTCCTTGGAATTCCCTCAAAATGGTATTGATTTTGAATTGCCAGTCGTTTTGGTGCAGATTTCTTTGCGTTGGAAGTGCCAACCAGTTGCCGACGAAGAAGAGAAAACATGTAAGAGGTCTCTCTATCCTACTGAAATTAGTTCTTAGTCTGCTACCCGATGCACTTTGATTAAAAACAAATGCGACTTTCACTACTGTACTGTTGGTTTGCAAGTAATTTCCTACACAGCATGGACAAAAACAATATAACACATAATATAGCATAATACATATGGCAGTTCCTCTCTCCGAAATCTGTCAACAGAGAATTCAGATAATAAGAAAATAGTAAGAGGTCACACAAGATCAGAAAAGAAAGACAAAGGACTAAATATAGTCAACGAAATATAAAAGTAAAATGTGAGATAGTGAATAAAAAACCAAGTAAAACACAATCAATGGTAGGAAACAGAGTGAAAATAAAACAGGGTAATAAATGATAAATCCAGAAAGTGAAGAGATCAAAGTAGAAAAAGAACGAGAGCAATTTTGAGAAAAGAGAGTATATATAATATTTCAACATAAATATTGAGTTTCCCTTCTAGCCCAGAAGGCGCACTCCTCGGCGTATTGCCAAGAAATATTTACCCATCCCGGCTGAGATTAGGCTTCCACACTGAAAATTTGCGTTTATATCAAGTTGATGCAAATACTTTACTCACTAAGAGTTTTATTGCATTCGATTGAAAATGCCGTATTATTTATGCAATGATCCAATAAATCAAAAACGACTTTTTCAAAAAAAATTTGCAACTTTTTCAAATCCAAATAGAACCAAATATAATCAAATAAACCTTAGTAACAACCTTATAATCTGCAAAACTGGTTGTTATTGAAGTTTATTTGGTTGTAATTTGATATCAAAAAATCATCAATTTTTTGAAAATCCTGACATTGATTTTGATTTATTTGCTCTTGTGATTGAAAAATGTGGTCTTGCTTTTCATCTGGTTATTCCTGATTTTGTTTTGGTAGTAGATATCTTGCATCTAACTATATACTGTATATATACAGCCTAAAGAGTGTTAATTTTGACCATCTGTGCGCACCTATACAATCTTTACAATTCCAAAGTCACATTCTTCGAAAAACTCTTCATATTTCTCAAAAAGGTTCGACGTGTTTGCCAAACTTCATCGAAATTGATTCCGAAAAATTTCACAACTTTTCGTAATTTTTGCAAAAAAATTTATAAATTAGTTGCAGTCATTGAGGCTTCTCTTAACCGTAAGCAATATATTCCCACCTTTAAAACATTAAAAACACTGCAATTAAAATTAAATTACTATCATAATACCAACCTTCTCTCATGGTCCCTGTCTACTCCGCTGAATCTCAGCTATTTCGTTGCCAAAATTAAAAGACGGCGACCTTTTTTCGCTCTAAATGCTACCGAATTTCTTTTGCCTATACGACAAACTCACAGTACCAGATGCAAGGCAAAAAGCATCGAGATCAATGGGGAGTGATACCGGAGTGACACAAAAACAATCTGCATTCCATTTGGTTGGACAGAAAGTGAGGCACTTTCCACGGAATTCCGCAAAATTGTGCCTTGCACAGCAAATAAAATGCATACGGACGGCAGTCTATCTTTAGGTGAAATTTTATTATCAATTGAATGGTGGCGCAATTGGCATTGAGCTAACAACAAATGCACACCTTCTTCCAGATCGCCACTCAAGATGGAAGATACGAAGCAGTTGACAAGAAACTCACCGGAGGATCAGAAGTTCTGCTCCACTTTGGACTGCCAATAATTCATCTGATAAGGCCAGAAAATCGGTGAACTATGAAGATAGCGAAGAAATATCATTTAGTTCTGTCCATTTGCTACCCACTCCCAGGTGAGGCTGTGCAGTGCTGGAACTGGCAGCGTCATTATCACTGCGCGCTGAACTGCTCAGCCAGCGCCAGCACGTTGGGTTTCTAATCAAGTTTCGCTAATAAGCATAAACAGAGAATTGCGCACGGAGCAATTATCGCCGCCAGTCCATCATAGTCGGAGCAGCGGCAATAGACCGCTTGTGATATATGAGGCACTCGCGCCGCTTTATGAACGCTCGTTCAGCGATCTCGGCAGCCAATTACAAAGCGTATATAAGCGATCGTCATGCCTATGAACCCCTATGTACGCGAGTATATGCGTGCAGTATGTACGAATTATGTTAATTTCCCACATCCACAGAGGCAGAATAGCGTCTGGCTGTCGCGATCGCGGACATATCGACATATTGTGGCCCTCTTCACTTCACGCCATTTGATCGCCAATGCGAGGCGGTATGGCACATGTAAGATCGTACGGAAAAAAAGTCTATTAGCCTCGGCTACGGACGCGATTTTTTCCGTCTTCACTGCCTACCTAGACCAGGTAGGGGGGGGAAAGTCGAGATCATCTCAAACTTTCTTGCGATTGGACGAAACAAAAAGAAAAATAGGTGGATATGTGCGATTAGCATTAGACTATAGTCTGGGTCGCGCCAGTGGGCTCCACACTGCCACGCTTATTACAATAAATATGTGCGATGATCATCATTTGGAAAGTTTCAGGTCTGTCGTTCGAATGCAGATCGGAGCGTTTGTGTGATTCGACGCTATCGAAATCTTAATCGATTCCGACGAAGCGTTGAATGATTTTTAAGCCAGGCTCTGAGTAGGTGGTTACATCTTACGAAACCCTCCTGGAATTAGACTGCTCATACACCTGATCATTATCGTCGGCTATTACATGTCGGTAGGCAGTGGTTTCACTGATGATAACTGATTTAACTGCTGTTACTTGCTTAGGCATAAATTTATTTAATTCTGTGGACTACAAGGAAACAAACGCGAGAAGCCGAGGACTATGGATTAAATGCCAGAGGCAAACGGTTGCTGATCAATTTTATAAGACGTTAATCGATTATTTTCCTAAATGCGGCGAAAGTTTAAGTACATATTTTGCTTTACACCATCAACTTGATCCGTAAATAGATTGATTTAGAAGATTACAACTTTGGCTGTAAGGAGCAGGCCGATTTTGAAAATGTTACAAAATTGTTGAGCACAACTGCTACCTTCATTTGCTAACGTTGTGCGAAACTCTATGAAGTTGTGCATTCGCAGTACTTAATAATATCACAAATAAAGACGGATAGCTGCGTTACATATTAAAAGATCAATAACTACTATTGACTCTCTATTTTATGTTAAATTATTTTAAGTACAATAGGCAATAGGTCTAGATAACACTCTTTTTTCTTAAGATATTGCCTAAGCTCAGGTGACACTCCTATGATGCATATCACAGCACATCTTAGGCTGAGGGAAATTTTTAAGAAAGAGAAAATTTTAACCTGACAAATGTTGCAAGCAAGTCACAATTTTGGCATGAGATTTTTAGTGTGCAAGATTCTCGTAGCTTCGTGAGTACAATTCTCGTTGGTAGAATGGCCTCAGCCACTGGTACCCAGAGAATGCCCTAAAATCCGGAAATATATAATATAGTTTTCCAAAAGTGACTTCATAGATTTTACCATATTCTAAACTAACTGGTGTTTCCGTTTGGCTCTCTTTCTAACTCCTTAGAGATATCCAGAATAACACCTTCACCTTCCTGCTAATGACTTCGGAAACATTTCCAATTGTGAACCACTAGTAGTCAGGCTACGCAGTTAACTTAGTTATAGTATTTTTTAGATAGTTTGGGATCGCTTCGATTCTTTCCGCTTTTGCAATTAGAGACTCTTTCAACATAGACAAGCACCGGGGCAGATACCATGAAATATAAATTTTGCTCAGACCT
>QYTT01088255.1:0-13686 GCA_006980735.1 Dasypogon diadema | reverse complement strand
GTCCTCGAGTAATGAATATGATACTTGGATATACGGAAAATATAACCACCTTATTAAAGATTGCTTATACTTTAGGCTTATTTTCCTGCTAACTTGTTAGGCTTTTGAATGTTAGGTTGGTATTGGAAACTGATTCCACTGCACTGCCTGGTGATTAAAGACAATTCCCAAAAATGTGCCGATTCTAATATGCATACTCTGAAACTTGTCATTAATCGGTTAGGAATTTTCAATTACATTGCCGCTTAAAATATTATTTTTAAATACCTACTTACTTATTTACTCAATAAGACTTTCAAATCCTCTGAATCAAAAAATAATTAGGAACCTGAGTCTGATGTAAAGATTATATTCTGTAAGTACATTTCAAAATTTCCGATTATCGTACACAGATGCAAAAAAGCAGAAATCAAAAACAAAACAAAAAATTAAATATAAAGAGTAATAAAATATATATAAAAAATCAAACGGGCATTTCTGTTTGGAATTTCCGCTTGGAATATGCACTTATCAGCGATTTTAAATAAAATACTATAAATAAAATCCTATGTCCAAGGTAATAAAATCCTACATTGTTGCGCAACCTGATATTATAATAAACTAATATCTACTTTTTGTTGAACGCTTCGCTTGAATTTTCTCTCATGCCATAAAAAGTAAAAAATTAGGATTAAGATACTCGCTCGCTTTTGAATGAAAATTCAATAGCAAAGCGCAGCGTCAGCGGTTTCAACGCAAAAGCTTTAGTCTGGGGCCCTGACGCTGCCCAGCAAGGAAGAATAAAGACAGTCTATCGAGTCCTAAACGAGTGGAGATTATGGTAAAAGATCGGAGTTTAACGAGCAAAGTTTGGAAAAATCGAAGTTCAAGTTATTCTCACCCTATCGATTTTAAGTTATTTAAAACCTGTGAGTTTGGAAAAAATATTGTGGGCCATTAAAAACATTATTACAAAAGATCTACTTTGAGTTATTAACTTCAACATATGAGTTTGAGGAGAAATTACTGTGCTCCACCATCAACACATTTTAGAAAACAGAGTTAAAGCAATTAAATATGACAAAAATTGGTGCAGCGGGTAAGAGCAAGGAAGCTCTGTTGTTGCAACTGTAAATGCTTGAAAACCCTTGATCCTGCGAATCTACCCTGTCCCTACCTTTAACCTGTCCACCCGGAGTTGATTTAGCTTTGAGGGCAATCCGGTGAGTTACCTCCAGCGAACGAGGTTATACAACCCCTGGTTACGTGCACAAAGGGACCACCGGTGGAATTTCGTGGGCTTCATCCCTGCCCTGGATAAGGTATTAAAAACAAGTTTAAACAGGAGAAAGTTCGTGCATTCACTTTCGCAACAATCGAGGTTGGTTCAACTATAGGCGCTTAGCGTATCCTTTGGGAAACCAGTGTTGAAATTACGTGGACTTCATCCCTGCCCGCTGGTTTTTGACAAGAACAGGAGTCCCAGTCCGTGCGACTGTTTATGTCCAGCGACACCACCGCCGCTCATCCGCTTACTACAACGGATACCAGCGCATCAACGGCCGCAGAGTCATCGGTAGACCGTATCGAGGGCCCCGTTCAACCAGGTCCTGAAACCTAACAGGAACCAGAAACGGCTGCCATTGATAACCCGTCCCCAGCTGCAGCCAAGAAAGGAATCAGCACCTTAGAGGGAGCCATACCGCCACCTCATGTACGTCGCAGCGGTAAGGTCCTTCCGAGCGCATCCAAAGTAGGTCTTAATTTTGTATTTTGAAAATATATTAAAGAAATCGCCAGTTCTCTATATCTCAGTGCGAAGCTATTACAAAAAAGCTTAATAACCAACGCGAGGAAAGGCTCGCTCAAATAAGAAAATTTAGAGAAAACAAAGAGCTCGTTCGGTTTTCGGGATCCCCACGCTCTCTTGCCCCAGAAACAAGCACTGAGGGGAGTTTAGGTTTAGATATAAATAAAGAGCAAGAAAACTAAGACTTAAGTGGAAATCAGGATATAGAAGTCAGCAATAAAGAAAGTGAAAGAGTAGAATTAAGAGAAAGTGTTAGAATAAGTAAAAGTGAAAGTGTTTGTGAAAGTGGCAGTGACCCCGATCATGTCGCCAATCGATCTCCCGAGGAATTATTGCTTGATTGGCTGGAGGTATCCTTAACGGAAACCAGCCTCAAAAAAAACCTGTGCAGTCTTCCCGAATTAAAGTGTTAGACAGACTTAACATCACATGGTAGACTGCGCAAAAGTAGCTAAGCTCACTTCTCAACTTGTTCCGCTATTTTCGGATTCAAATATCCCACAATTCAGGCAAGAACTCCAAACATTCATTGGATGCTGCAAACAGACAATGCAATGTCTTGATGAGCAGGAACAGACCGCTTTCTTACAAATTTTTCCCACACGGCTTAGGGGTGAAGCCTACTAGTTGTTTGCCTCGGACGTCCCTATTCTTTCAGTGAATTCGAGGAATGTCTTAACCGTACATACACCCAGCTGTGACTTCACAGTTGGAGGACTTTCTCAAAAACGCTTTTAGAAGCGGAGTTTCCAACCCCCAACTGTGGCAGTATCTCCTAGGCATTCAAGGCTCCATTATTTGAATAAAATTAACATTTTGAAGCACTGGTGTGTTTTAAACTGCCAACCTTTGAGTCCGGCACTTTTTATCCCTTTTTTAACTTTAATTTTTTGTGTGCTTCTATTGGAGGACGCAAGAAATGAAAACTATGTTACTTCCAAGTAATTTTGAACTCAATAGAACCATACAATAGTACACATAAAAATTAAAATTAAATTTGGCGGCTATCCCAATAACTTTTTTAAAATTTGAATTTAAATCCGGAATTTTAGGATTTCTAAAAATAATTACAAAGGTGAAATAAAAAAACCAATGGGACCAAGAGTGTTTTATTGGGGCTGAAGAGATTGCAAATGACCTCTCCTTCAATTTCGCAAACGATGCACCCAATGTTAACAGATTTCAGTTTTACTGATGTGTAATTCGTTTAGAAAATGACCGATTACGATCTAAAAAAATTTCCTTCGTTTATTTTTGACAATATATTTTAACACGCCGGCAGTTTATGTATTATTAATAGTAAACTATTAATGTCGCTTTCCAATTATGTGTTACTCAAGTTTTTTAGTTAATTTGCTTGTCACTATAAACTTTATGTTCACCCTGTGATTGATTTCCAAGAAAACAGTTAGGTTTCAAATTTGGCAGTTGAAAGTTTTTAAAGCCAAAGTGAAAGTGGAAGTGAAAAGATTCAAGTGGGAAGTTTTTAAAGTGCGATTTTTAAGTTCGAGTTTATTTGTTAAAGCAAGGGCGAAGATTTTTTAAAACAAGCGCGAAATGTAATTCGTAATTTATTATTGTGAATTTATTATTGTTATATAACTTGATTTTATGTAATAAATTATGAAAATTATTGGTATTGTTAAAGTGAGACGTATTAGTTGGTAGCAACCAGTTTTTAAATTCAAAAACATATTTAAAAATGTCCATGAACTTTCATGAATTTTTTATGAATTTGTAAGTAAATTAACTTGTAAAATTTAGTTTTATTTTGAAACTCGGTAAATTTCAGGGAAAAAGAACAAGTTTGGTTTAGACCAATTATGTTATACCCTAGACGTAGGGAAAAAAAAAGAAAATAATGCATTTGTAGTTAATTGTCTGTGGCTGCTTATTCTTACAATTTCGCAGTTGGCCTTCAAATCTGCAGGCAGTCCTACTATCCGCAAACTGTCGACGCAGCCTTTAGCTTTAATTTGTCATTTCGTGAATATTCCGTTGACTTATAGTAAACCATGTCCGCCATATTGGATCCGCCATTTTATTTTCCAAAATTTGACTCCAGATTCGAAATCAGCGACATCCAAAAACCCATCTGGACTTATTTTCATGATGACCGAAAAACTCTTGAAAACGTTAGCATAGAATATTTAGATTTTATTAAAGTACTTGCGTGCCATATTTTATCCATCTACTTCGAAGTGTTCTCGTTTTAGAAGGGAAATATCGATTTTTTATTTGACATAGCTGGAGGTTTCATATGGCAACCCTATGAAGGAGTTGTCCAAATTGACCCATTTATGAACTTGGTCTTTCAATTTTATTAAGGTATCTGTGTACTAAACTTGAAGCCTCTAGCTTTCTTGAAATAACTCGAGGACAGACAGAAAGATAGATGGATAGATGGACATCTATTAAGCGATTTCTTTTCTTCTCCCATTAATGGCAATATAGTTTATTTCTGTGTATGATGAATATTTTGATGATCTTCAAACATTTGCTCAAAGCTATAATACCCTACATCTAGGGTATAAAAAATAATTTTCTGTGGCGGAAAAACCAAAAATCCTATTCCAATCCTATCCTATTTGCAAAATGAACTATGGAGGGCGAGGGGGTGTTAAAAGGTGTAAATCAAGGGCAAAAAGACTGATATCTCTAGAATTACATAAAAGATTACTACGTGTGGGGCCTCAAATAAAAGGAGGAAATGGATTCTATACGATACTATAAAAAAATGCAACAGTTAAAGGGCGAGGGGGTGTTACAAGGCGCAATTGAAAAGTAAAAGGGCTAGGAACTAGATAAGATTTTGGTACGTGTTTGGTCTCAAATCAAGGGGAGACGCATTCCTTACGCGATAATTCAATAACATGTAGTGGTTACGGGTCGAGGGGGTGTTCAAAAGCGTAATTGAAAAATGAAGGTACAACTTTTATTTCGCAAGCTTCCTTTAATTCTTCATGCAGTGACAGCAATACAAGTAAGTGTTGAAAGAAGCTTTTTGCCGCTGAGGTTAATACTCAGTGGTCATAGATATAACCTAGTGAGTAAAAAAAGTTAAGGCAAGACGTAATATAGTAAAACAAAAACGTATGTCCTCTTTTATTTGTACTAGAGATTCATATTTCCCATATTTAATTCGATGTATAAAATTATATTACAGTATAGAAAAAATCAAAAGGCTAATAAAAATCTTAAAGTTATTACAAAACGTCTAAACCCAAGTTGTCAATTTGTCAAAATTTTATGTTATTAAGATTGCATTTTTTTCTTCTTCCTCTTTGGTGTGATTTTACAAAATTAAAAAAAAAATTTAATATTTGTTGAAGCAACTCTAGGCGTTCGGGTCTTCATACGTAAACGCACACATTTCAAGCATACACACACTGAAAATATATACACACTCGACATCAAGTATATAAAGATGACATCACGGAAACATAGCAATATTACTTTACTTATAAATTTTCAAATGTTACACTTAGGCGCATAATATTTCCGTCGTTATACAGAGAAGTTAACAAAGTAAAAAGAGTAAAAATAATTTCAAATTATCTAACTTTTGTAAATAGCCTGAAGTAATATTGGTCCAAATGCGTTTTAAAGACATTTATGTTCCAATGTAGAGTGCTAAGGTACGACATATTAGACCTCTCCGAGAGGCAGTATGGCTTCCGGAAGGGGAGGTCTACAGTGCACGCTATCCAGAAGGTTGTGGAGGCGGCCAGGGGTGCGGAGCGGGGAAATTACTCTCCCCGCCCTGTATGTCTGCCGGTTACACTGGATGTGAGGAACGCGTTCAACTCGGTCAGATGGGCTGACTTGTTGGACGCGTTGGATCGAGACTTCAGGGTACCAGAGTACCTCCTCCAAATAATGGGGGATTATCTGAAGGATCGCTCCATTACCTTCGGCACCGACGATGGCCCGAAAACGAAGGTGTTCTCGGCGGGGGCGGCCCAGGGCTCCATACTGGGTCCCGACATATGGAACTACACATATGACGGGATCCTACGTGTGGAAATGCCGGAGGGGTCTTTCCTGGTTGGGTACGCCGACGACATCGAGGCGGTAATTATCGCCAAAGATGTCGAGAAGGCCCAGGTGATGCGTCGGGTTGGTTCCTGGATGCGCGATCACGGCTTAGAGCTACCTGTAGCAAAAACAGAGATCGTGCTCCTCACGAAGAAACGCATCCCGCTTATGCGGGAGATGCGGGTGGGGGACGAGGTGGTCCGGACCAAGGCGGCCGTGAAATACCTGGGGGTGAGTCTGGACTGCAGGTTCACCTTCTGGGAGGAGATCCGATGGAGGGCGGACCAGGCGGCTACGGTAGTGGCGGCGCTGAGCAGGGTCATGGTCAACACAGTTGGTCCAAAGCCCTGCAAAAGGCGGCTGTTGCTCCGTACCGCATGTTGTACGGCGCCGAGGTCTGGGCCGAAGCGCTGCGGTACGAAAAGTACCGCAAGCGCTTGGCGGCGGTGCAGAGGCGGGCTGCACTTCGCACCGCGTCCTCGTATCGCACGGTCTCGGAGCCGGCGGCTCTGGTGGTCGCGGGGGTCATCTCTATTGACCTTCAAGCCAGGGAGCGGCAATTCGTCCACCGGAACAAGCGCGTGCTGGGGAGGAAGGAGGCCACAGAAGAGGGGAGCTCTCGCACCTTAAGAGCGTGGCAGGAGACATGGGAAGGGGAGTCGCGGGGGCGGTGGACAGTGCGGCTCACACCGCAGCTGGACATCTGGTTCAACCGTCAGCATGGGGAGGTGAACTATTACCTCACACAAATGCTGACGGGACACGGGCACTTCCGGTCCTTCCTCCACAGGATATGGAAGGTGCCGGATGCCGCCTGTGTCTACTGCGACTCCCCTTGGGACTCTACCCTCCACATATTCTTCGAATGTGAAAGATGGAGGGCGGTGGAGGAAATCCACGGTGGCATAACCCCGGACAATATTGTTGGGGTTATGCTAAAAGCGAGGAGGAGTGGGCGAGGGTTGCCTCCTTTGTGGAGGCAATCGTCAAACAGAAGGAGAGGGACGCCGGCCTCGTGCGCCTGACGGGGGTGTAGGGTTGGCGCCCCTCTGGGAGAGGCACCAAAGGTGGTACTGGACTGCCGCGCGGGGTTCGCATTGCTCTCCTCTGGAGCCTAGCTTGGGGGCCCTAGGGGGGAGGGATGCGGGTCCGATTCCGCGGCAGACCGTGGGTCCACTAAAAAAGAGAGGGGCGCTGACCTTGTGCTTCCGGGTGGAGTGCAGGGTTGGCCTTCCTCAGAGGGGGAGGTTTCCGGGGGGAGGCTTGGTAAGCCCAAGGGTCGCCATCCCGAAGTAATGTCTAGCGACGGCCGATAGACCCTGATCGTGGGGAGTCCGGCACACGGGGGGCTAGTCCCCCTAGGTGCGTAATGCATTCCCCCCCTCGGCCAAAAAAAAGGTACGGCGTATTGCACTCAGATCCATATATTTTCAAAGTATATAATTCATATTATATTATAGCAAACAAAACGCTAGCAAAAGTCTTGAACTTATTACAAAATATTTCAACCTTTAGTGTAAAAATTTTTCCAATCCAAATCTTCGTCCTCATCTTCGTTATAACAATTAGTGACGTCAATAAATGAGCTAGCTTGTTCCAATTCGTTTGCTTTGCTTGATTTTTGACATTTCGTTACGGCTTCATGGTTAGGACCAGACCGCCAATTAGGTAAAAATTAATGTAAATTATATATTATTATTTGGCTTTAAGCCATTTGATTTTAATTGTAAGTGTTATCAGCTTATTAAAAATTAATAAAAGACGAAACGAAAATATGTGTGTTTTATTGCTAAATTCTATTCATAATTTCCATGAAGTCAAGTCAATCGTTGACTTGATGAAGTGTTATACAAACTAGTCAGACTTCATGGCCAAGACATCTGACGTCACTAACTGTTTTAACAAGACGAAGACTTGGATTGGAATAGGCCCTTAGTATTTAGTGAAACTGAAGCGTAACTGGGATTATACATTGAACAATGTAATAGCAAATATTTATGAAAGCAGTAAAGTATGAAAATTTAAAGCAGTTACAGTAGACTCGGAAAACCTTGAACTAATTAAAACCAATAATAAGCCAAATGGCACATCCTAAGAGAAGGGTCAGCATTATTTCATGAAAGGAATATTTCGGAAATAATCAAACAAAAACAGACTCTAATGTGACACACAATCAGAAGATCCCAAAAAATTTACAGTCTTCAGATAAAAACGCGAGTGAGTATGAAGACATATCCCAAATTGATTTGCGAAATATTCAAAAATTGTTGGATGAAATTGAGATTTGGCCCGATAGAAATGGGATTATTCCCATTAGAATTGGGATTTGTCCGGAATGAATTGAGAATTAGTCGAATCGAATTGTTTTGACTGATTCCCAGTTCATTACGGACAAACCTCAATTCTATTGGAACAATTCCAAATTCTATCGAGAAAAATTCGAATTCTATCGGGGCAAAACTCAATCCCATCGGGACAAATCTCAATTTCATTCGGATATGTCTAAATTTTTTTGGACATTTCGCGATTGGGATTTTCTCAATTTAATCTGAAAATGCCATAACTTTATACATATATGTGGGTTTACATACACAAAATTCTTGCTTGCTTGCTTAGGTTATGTGTCCAAATTTTAGAGCCTTAAATGTTTAAGTTTTAGAGTAAGCAAAGCTAAAATTCTTCTCTTCAAAGTATTGGATTGTTCAAGTTTTTACGAGTCTACTGTAATCTAATCGTATTGTCATGACTTTTCTGAGTTAAACTCAGTTTAAAACTTTTCTATAATAATAACTTGTCTGCACCAGAACTTGGGTTCTTTTATGTACTATTTGGCGAATTGCAGTCTCCCAATCTTATGTAGTTTTTGATTTGCCGTGGAAATCTTTGCGCTTCACTTGCAAAAGACCTGTTTTGTCTTCCCCAACGTTGAAATCTTTTACATTATTTGGATTTTTTTATTTGTAGCATTATATGGTATTCCCCTTTACTGAGATTGCATTGTAAGTTCATGCATCATCCAGAAGTATTTTTATGTTTATTAATTTTTAAATAATTCTTATATTATTAATTTCACTGAATCATAAAACGTAGTATAATAAAAAAAATAAAAAAACCATATTTCCAGCACCCAAGTGTGCCTTCACTTTCTTATCTCATTTTCAGCTTTTATTGCAAACTTTTCAAAAAAAATCTGTTTCTTCTATTGGAAGTCTGTAATTTTCTGTATATAGCCACTATCAATGTGATACAATATTATTCATTGTATTATTAACCATGTGTTGAATGTGTTAGCAATTGTACATCTACACAAGCGTATCTTAACTTTTTTTACTCACCGTGTTTACCGTGTTGCAGTTGTTTTTCCTGTTATTAATTTTCTTCTTGTGGTTGTACTCCGTCTGTTGTAAATTATGGTGAGTATAAATTATCTGTATTAATAACGTATTAGAACTAATGAAAAAGAAATACTACAATAGAATCCCACATTCGTTGTCGTAAAAGACAACGCAGGCACGTTAATAACAAAATTGCAAGACTGGAGTGTCCTTGCAAAAGAGTGGACGTGCCCAAAATGTGGCAGTGTAATGCTCTCAATTAGTACAAAAATCAGGACGGCTTCAGAAGGCGTTGTAATAGAAGAGTACCGAAGGGAAATTCTACAACACGCTATAATAAACGGCTGTCCCTTTGGCATGGCTCTTTTTCTTAAATTCTAAGCTTTCGTTGGAGGAGGTATTATTTATTTCTCTCTAAAGATATAAGAATTAAACGTATCGTTATTAGATCGCATTTTTCGTTGTATTTTGGGTATGAGAGATCCAAATTAAAGCGATCCAACAGGAGCTAAAAGTACTCAAACAAACTGCGGTCGACTGGAACTCCTTCTGTATGGAAGTTGTGGTTGACTTTTGCCACGGTCAAAAACGATTATATGTGCCCGTAATTATGAAAGTGATCTAAGTCATATATTTCTTGTTTGAAGATATTTAAAGGATTACATTTGAATAAAGCAAGAAATACTTTTATATTATGGGGCATTTTAATAGTCTTGATTATTGAAGATTTATTATGAATGTGAAATATTGTGTGAATTTCATACGAAAATGTTATTTTTAAAGTTTGAATTGACTTAGAACATTTTCAAAATTAACGGAATGACCAATAAATGACTTAAAGCAATAAGAAACTACGAAAATTTTATTAGAAACAGAAATTTACATTTATTAATTATTTTTAAAAAGTAATCCATTTTTATCATTTTAAGCTTTTATCATTATAAGTTTTAAGTTTTTTTTAAAATGTTCCCGAAAAACTGGAGGGATGCCATGATAATATCTTTATAGTTTTCTTCCGTTACTGGTCTATGGGTGGTGTATAATGGAAGTAATTTAATATTTTCGTATATTTTTGGTCTTTCTCTTTTAGGTGAAAGATCCAAAATGTGGAATTCAGAATCATCTAATGTAGTTTTATAGAACATCTTATAAGATGCATTTTTCAAGAATCGCATCCATTGAAGATTTAGCCAAACGACAGATTCGCCCGCAGTAAAAAAACCTTCGGTAGAAAGAAATGGCCAGATATTTGTGGTATATTTTTCCAATATTATTATTTGAAGACTGAGCAATTCACTTTCATGTCAGTGCCACTTTAATGTTAGGATTTCGGCCTGAACAAGCATCACTCTAAGCTATTACGTGATTTTGAGTACTTATATTCTCCATATGCATTAAAATGCATGACGCTACTTCCTATGCACCTCTTGAAATTACCATCATGGAAATGATGGAAACCCAAGTTGTATACATACATTTTTCGCTTATAATAAGCAACCGAAACGGAAAGTTTTAGATATGGGAGTGCTTTTTGCAAATTAAGTGAGAATCTATAATATACCTCGGGATTATCCTTTGCTTTTTGCTGGTCTTCTGCAAGATATTTCCTAGCTTGTTCGCCACCTTGCAAATGTAAATCATGACTTTGTATAAGATATAACTTCTCTTCTTTATTACCACCTACTTCAATATTTCCTCTCAGTAAATCGCATTTTTGGCACGTGTTTTTTCGAGGAGAACGGAAATTGAAGTTAAAGCCAGTATTAAATACTTTCCTGTAAGTGCACTCCTTAACAAATGATTGATTATTTTTCTCACATTTCTCTATATATAGGCGATACGTTTTACTAATATCTAAATCAGGACTTAAATATTTTCGACCTGGAATATGATTAGCTCTGGTGTAGTGACTTTCATGAGCTGGAAAACTTAAAATATGTTCTCTTACAGCCTTTATCTTAATTTCATCTGTTTTTCGCGAGGATTCAGGCATCTTCCCACGATTATAGCTTCCAGATGTTTCAGCATTCAGAGCACGAGTTAACTGCCCTACAGATATTTTAAAGGTATCAGTTAGACGAGTGTTACAAATTAAATCAAAATATAAATCGAAGATGCTGAAAGAGAAAATTAATAAAGAAACTTGTCACCAACTCCCAAACCTTATAAACGGACGGTGAAAGAGTTTACCACTATAAAGTGCAATCTTTCTCCTTATCCAATTATACCACGAAAATATAAAATCCAAATTCCACTGCTAGCTCCTACCTCAGATAAACACTCAGATGTCCAGGCCTAATGCATTGCCTGGGACCGATTTCTGTTTTTCGGCTAGCAGAAAAACAAACGATTCAGTAAAAATGTGGCCAACTACCAAACCCAAGTCTGTTGGTTGATCACAACACGCATCCTATACTGTGGGACAGAGGAGTCGAGGGGCTGGTAGGTAAACGTTCGGTGACTGGGTACATTTTAGATAAATCGTCTGTTTTTTCTGCTAGAAGTCGGTTCCAAGCAATACATTACGCCTGGACATCTGTGGTTGTTTGTGCTCTTACGATGTTCACTCCAAGATTACTGCCAATGGGTTGCTTCCTCTTCGAATTATGTCCAATAATTCAAAAATCCAATATAGCGGCCCGACCAAGGAGTGGGGGAATATGAACTATTTTCATTTTATTGGTTAAGCGACTCATAAAACTTCTTCTTACCAAATTTGAGAGCTATGCGTAGTTCCTTGTATGAATATGGCGGCCTATTGAAGGAGTGGGGGGATCAGCCCCATTTTCAAATTCAAATGGACAAATTTTCTCAAAGTAGTATATACCAAACTTCAGCCTTCTACCTCAATTCGTTCTGGAGTTATCGTGTATACAGACAGACGGACGAACGGACAGACAGACGGACATGCTTAAATCGATTTGTTTTCACATTTTGGGCATATATAGAATTATTGGTTGTATGCCTTACAAACGTTGGATCAAAACTAATACACCCTATCTATCATATAGGGTATAAATATAGGCTATACATAATTATTTATTGACTTGGTACTCCCGTATTACTTACAAATGTTATAATTGGTCGCTGTATTAACTGCTAAACTGCTAAAAATTTTTAAATCACAATTTTCTGAAAAGCAATCAATGGTATTGATATTGATAGATGGATATTTTAACCTCATCTAAGAATTATAGGAAGTTTTTAAAATTTTGATTTAGAATTGCCAGAAGTTCAGAATAATAAGGTGGTAGTCATCGATGTATAACGTAATAAATTCCCTAATATTTTTATTTGGTGATATACAAATTGCGAATAATAAAATTTTTTGTCCGTTTTCCAAAGTACAATCTACTATTGGGGTTATTTGAAACTCTGACTGAATGTGTATGCTGCAGTTTGTTCTTCACAGATTACGTTAATATATGAGTGATATCATTAATGTTTTGATATATAAATATATGTAACTGCACCTTCTGATCATTCATTAGTCATTCGTCTTTATTAATCCACGTCTCAGACAAAATTAAAATGTAAATATAACATGTAACATTATCGATAAAATTCACATTGTGGGCTCTTCAACGAGTAAATTGAAAAACCTGATTTATTACTTATAAATTCCTCAAGTTCTGATTTAAAGTAATGAGTGAATTTAGTGAAAGTTTTTCAAACTTTCCAATTATGAAAAATCGAACGAACCTAGATATTGCACATTATTGGAGAACTGCTTGTGCAGATAATGGAAGTAATGCATTGTTTTTAACGCAGTATTAAGCTTTACAATAACCATCCTTATAACTGAAGCGATTGTAAATCTCCATTTTCGCGCAGCTCTCTGGACTAGTAAAGAAAATTTCCCTGCTTATCATTAGTTCCAAAAACCTGCATTATCCATTAAATTTTCTCTATTTTTGATTGAACCAAATCTACGAATATCTCATAGTGCCAGAGGAAAAGCACTACTACGTTTATCCACTATGGTTTTATCAATATTTAAATTTTATTCGAATTCTTTTCTAGCCTCTAAAATAATAGAGTTTCCCTTCTAGCCCAGAAGGCGCACTTCTTAGCGTAAAGCTAAGAAAAATTTACCTATCTCCGCATTAAGCGTTCACACATTTCAAAGAAATGTGTTAAGATTAGGCTCCCCGACAAGCATGCAAAATATGTAATTGTTAGTAAGATTAATCCAATTGATAGAACAAGGAAACAAGAAAGTAGTCAGTAATGTTAACGATTAATATAAATCACACGATCAGGAAAAGACGATTTTTTAGTACCTTCTTGGACACATCCAAATCAAAGTGCTCCACCACGCCATTGACCGCTGCACACATGAGATTAATAGGCTTATGCTTACCATAGTTAGTTCTTGAGAAGTTAACATTCAAAAGGGGGACACCCTTCAAGTTGCGGCTATTACTCCTGAACGTCACCCTACCACGGAGTTCCGCAGAGTCAATATTGGAGTTCAGAAGCTGGTGGACAAAAACTATGTCGGCAACCTTGCGTCGACTTTCC
>QYTT01088254.1:74936-101873 GCA_006980735.1 Dasypogon diadema | reverse complement strand
TTCAAACTTTCCAGAATAAGTTCTGCAGGTCACACGGAATGTTGAAGGGAAATTGTTCTTTGTAAAATTGGAAAACTTTTTAGACGCGCAGGAAAAGATTGAGATTGAGCTGTTGCTACCTGTAAAAAATGTGCGAAAAAAGAAGTTAGATGATTCCTGATTGCGTTTTATTTGCGTGTATCAATTGTACGACATTTTAGTTGGTTGTTTCGTTACGATTTCGTGATTAAATTGGAACAAAATACATCATGCATTTTAGGGTTGTAGACGACCCCGTGCGTGTTATCACATTCCTTTTGCCAACTCATTGTTAAGGGAGGAGGGGAAGATAGTCCATCATTGTCTTACGGAATTAGAACTGGTTTGAGTGAGGATTAGAATTGGGTAAAGAAATAAAGGTCAGATCGTGGGAAACAAATGACTGTAATATAACTAGCAAACATGAAGGAAAGGCACTACTAAAAATGGCTCGTAAGGATAAAAAGGACTGCTTAGGAACTTATTTGAAACTGTAATAAAATTGAGTTTCATCATCCTTTAAAAAAATTCTACTGATGAGAGTTGTACTTGCGAAGCTACTGGGATGATGTACACAGTAAAAATTTCATGTCATACCTTTTGGCATACGTGCAAAATTTGTAAGGCTAAAAGATATCACAACGACGATCTTGGTAAAGTGAATAACTGGGCTTAATCCAATGAGTTTGTCCTTAACGCAAATAAATCTTAGGTGATCAATTTCTGCCATCATATGAGTCCTCATATGATAACAGATTTTTCTCCAGTTAATTTTAATGATGTCAATCTTCAATCTTTGAATAAGGTCACTAATTTCGGGATAGTTATCAGTCAAACCATGAAGTGTTCTGAATATGTAAACCTTGTGTTGGGCAAAATATATGCTGGGCTCAGAAATTTTCAATTTTATGCTAGTATTCTACGTATAAACACCCGGTTTAAATTGATTGGAGCGCTTTTGATACCTGATTTCATATTTGGAAATATAATAGTATTATATTGATTTTCAGCTAGAAAGAAATTATCTATTCATGCGGACATTTTTCAAGTGTTCTTCCAAGTGAATTTCACTCCAAAATTTAATTCAATAGAAATATTTTGTTCAACCACTTATCTACCACGTGTAATGATTTAAAGAGGAGCTTGGTGTTCCTCAAAGTAGCCAACTTGGCCCTTCACTTTTTTTATTTATGCATTGCCAATGAAATGGTCAAGTGGCAAACGATCTAAACGTTTAAAGAAGATTGACTTCAGAAAACGAGCTAGCGATCCCATTTTCCCATAAAATCAGTATTTCAGTTATCTTTCGGGCAATTAAAAATATTTCAAGAGAGTAGTATAACTCTTGATTCATGTATGTACTGCCAATTTTATTTACGTCGAGAAGTGTTAATGTAATTACCAACTGTAAAGAAATAAAGTACAAATGGGTTAATCTACTTTTTTTTGAGAAATCACTTTAAGGCAGGGTTTTAATGTACTACTTCACTTAAAGCAATTCCTGTGCCACTTATAGCAGTTCTTTCAGTTCAACTAAAAGTCATTGGAGGAGGCAAAACAGTTAAAGTTAACACATAAACTTACTTAGCTGCTCATCTACCATTTATAGAACCTTTTACCCCAGTTTTCTTCGAGTGCTAATAAACCCATCATTTTTTAAAATGTTTCTAATTTTCCCATTTGTTTGTTAGCAGTTTTATTTGCTCGTAAAACTCTAGAACCAGCTAGACACTAAAATTGGAAAAGAACCACAGAAAAGGAACGATGTAAACTGTGCAAACTGACGACCAGGTGGGATATTCACTTGTCATTCATGTGCCGAATGCACTATTAAAAGACCATAAAGAGCCTAATGGTGAGGTATTAACTTAGAAAATGTTCACACGAAATCACTTTCGTGCTCAATTTGTATGATAATAGAACAGCAAGGGAAGTTTGCTTTGGTACCTACAAGTGGTCACTGGACTTAATGAAGCTAAGTGGATTTACGTAGGCGAAGATTGCTTTCTGCTTTCAAGTTCATCTCGTCTATTACCACATATACATAGGTGTTCTACGGAATATTTATCATTCCTGGTGCACATGATGGAGGTATCAAAAGCCTCTAACTTAAAAAATATCATTAACCTAAGTGTGCTATGGGCCTCTGTGAAAATCATTTCATTTACCTTAACAGATTGAATTGCTTTTGGCTGGGCAAATATTAGAGTGCACCTATATTTTCTCCCTTATTTATTCAACTGCACTTTTGCTCTCAAAAGTCAAAAGATGATGAAAATAGTTTTAGTCAAACCAGAATGTGCACCAGGAAAATGGATGCATTTTTTTTTATTTCATGACCAAATAGAGGTATAAAATTAATTGCTCTGTTCAGTGGAACAAGAAATTTGTTTTACGAACAGTGATGAATTCTGTGAGTTTATTTTTCTGGCAAAAATATGTAGTTTTCTAAAATTTCATACAAATATATGAAGAGCACTGGTGAATATTGGGAAGATTTCTGGAGGCCTTAATATATGGCTTCCTGAGTATATGTACAAAAATGATGCCTTACAGGTGAAAAAAACGCATTTATTTGAAAATTTCTTTTTACATCCTGGTTTTTTAAATTAAATTTGAGTTGTATAGGGTTAAAATCCAATGAATTAACTGAAGTAATTTCCTGGTAGAAAATCAAGCAATTAATGAACACGGTAATGAATAATTCTCTCGTGGAATAATACAAGTCGCTAGCATCAATGCAAAGGGTAAGGTAATAGGGAATGCTAATGCCAGGGTAATGCAGAAGGTATTGTATCAGAGAAATTTTTATTTTCTTGTTGATTTTGTTCGGTGATCTGAGCCAAGTTTGTCGGATGTTCATCAGAATAGAAAAGAACAAAATAGAATAGCGATATAAAATAAATAATTAGATTGAATCTTAATTTTACATATTTTTTTTCAATGAATTCCTGATAGAATAATGTGCCAGAGAAAATTTCATGAATTTTCAATGACAATTTATTGGTGTTGGCAATATATAGATGTGTTCATTACTTCATTAATGAAGTAATGAAGATGTTTTCTACTGGATTACTACCCTTTAAACTTATCTTTTGTATCTTTTAAATAAAATGACAGGCATATTCAGAGGAAATATGGCCTTTAAAATACTACCCGATCTCTTGATAACGCCCTAAATGGTCAATGTCTTAGTTTTTAGGTATTCGTGCTTGACGACCATGGTAACTGTATTATAAGATAAATAATTGCTAAAAATATAGCAAAATACTTTAGAAATGTCTTAGAAATTAAAGTGGTATGACAGCCCTTTAAAAAGCTATTGACTATTCCCATGTTAAAGAGATGTGACTCAGGGGATCCAGAAAACTATCGCAGCATTTTTCCCCCGAATTTCAGTGAAAAGTATTTATACTATATGTTAAGTCTAGAAACCTTCCATTTTATTGCAAGTTAAATATAATAATTATATTTTGAAAAGACCATTCTAACATTATTGTAAAATTACAAATTGCAAGATCTGCTAGTTCGAGAATTATGAATTATGAATTATGGGAAATGACTTCTACTGTGACAGATCTAAAAATCACATACATATGCTCCACATTGCTGATACTCAATCGAATCAATAATGTCACTGATAAAATTAGAAGTATTCCAGAAATGCAGAACGTTGAACTAGAATAAATCGTGGGAACATATTAAATTTATTATTAAATTTTTGATTATTGCAACTTGGAGACTGTGTAGAGACGTATTTATTGACTTATTGAGTTGAGAAGAATTCTAGCTGGATTGAAAATATGGTTCCACTAGACAGGTTGGCCTGATTTTCAGATAAAAATCTTTTTTCACCAGTTTCCATGCAGAAAAATTGAAAGGATTGAATCTTTTACGAAAATGAATCGTATTTCCATTCAAATTGATAAAATTCATTCGAGCGAATATATCAATTGTTATATTGCCTTTTTTCCGTGTCACGTGAAATGTTTTAATCTGATAAGGGATTAATAAAATTTCTACATAAAATTCGTAAAAGGAATTTGCCTGTGTTTATTTTTTTATCAATTCCGAACGATTTGAGTGATCCTAGAAAAGAGTTCCATTTAATTTCCAGTAATTAAGTATAAAAATGGAGTACGTATAATTATCCAGAAGCATTTAAAAATTTTTTTGAGACTTGATCGCTCCCCATACCTCGTGGAAGGTCTCCACTGGTGTATTCTGAAAATGTTTAATACCCCAACAACCGATAAGAGAAAACTAGACGTAGATAGTGAACTACATCAATTGCATTATTCAGCATATTATTTCCATCTCTGTTTTAAGTAGCTCAATAGTTCTAATGTCAAGTGGAAAATAGAAGATAATAGTCGGTTCCATATGCACAAAGTGCACGGGTACTACACACATTAAAGCAGAGATAAAAAAAACATAGAACGTTAAAATTAAAATAGGAAAGGGGATTCGAAAAAGTGTGAACGACTATTAAAAAAAGTTAAAAATAATAGCAAAAAAGATAATGAAAAATCGAAATTAGTGGAAAAGCTGAAAGCAAAAATAATGATCGAAGCAGGAGGAAGCTACCAAGGAGTGAAGTGTAAGGAAGCGTGGAAAATCAGAATGGAGAAATATTTCAAAAATGTAAAATTATCTCAGGGAATGCTTCTGAAGGGCTACTATCCAGTCATATTTTTTTACATCCTTTGGGAAATCCTAAAAGTTGGAAAACAATCTTATCACTTCTACTGTAAACGTTGCACAGATCTATGTATATAATAAACAATTTTCATCTTGCGATCTTCCCCATTTCATAATACGGCCAACAACTGAAAATTGTAGCGATCAATCTTTCCACTTCTATTGCTGCTATTTTACACCCAACACCCTACTATTTACGACAGAAGACTGCTCCGTAAATATTCTTCAAGTTTTAATTGGATAACCATGATCTTCTGGACATATTTCAACAGAAAGATAGCTGAGGCACCAACAACAAGCTCTAAATCTTAATATGCTCTTGTTACTTACCTTTCCAGCTACAGGGCAACTTACAGTCAAGATTTAGCTCAGTTTCGCTCAGACAGTTCTCATTGATTCAGACAGAGCGAGTTGTTCGGTTTTTATCTTCAGATTTTCATAATAAATCGTACCAGAACATATGAGTACAGACAAGTGGTTCTTGCATCCCTCCAATGGAGCTAGTATGTGGTCTAATTATAACGAATGTCTTGGACTGATTGCGATGCACATATGAAGTCAATGATCACTTCCTGAGATCATGTAAATTAATCATGTCATGCGTCGTACACAGACTTGTTGGTGTCCTCGTTTAACTTCATCTCATTTGAAACGATCTGGACACTTCTGAATCTTGTGAGTACGACGGTACGGGTCTGGATCTGGATCTTAAGCAGTTCGACCGGAGGATTTCATATGATAAGTGACATAAATCTAATTACCCTCATGTCCTTGTTCGGTCGAAAGGAAAACGTGAAAATCAGTCGAAGATTAACTCTTGATCGCACAGAAGCTATTCGTGGTGGCTGCCGTGCAAAAGGAGATTTGGATTGCATATATGCAGACCGGCAACCGTGAGAACTGACGGAATAATGCTAATTAAGTGAATCTCTACTTGAGGAACGAGTAATTATGTCAGCTGCCAGCAGCTGGTTTAACGAAAATCCTTGGACAGGAGTATCTGGCAGATTCTAAGGTTTTTGCTAACAGTTGCTGTTACAAATGTGTCCAACAACAAAAAGACTCCGTCTGGGAAGGTTACTGAGCTCTATGTGCAGCCTAAAATTAACAACCGACAAAATCATAGCATGGAAAGGAGACTCTTAAAATATTTAAATTGGATTTCTGTTCATTCTGCGGCAATGTGTTGTCTGGGCTTTTGTCTTTTTAAAAATGAAGCTGTATAGAGTGCAATCCATGGTCTGGCAGCAAAAAGGTCACCCGATTTGCATACTAAAGCAATTCGATGAAGGAAATGCAAAAGTGCTCTTCATGTATGTGCATACATTTTGACGGGTTTTGTGCACATTGTCTGAAGCCTCTACACAGAAGTCTGCCTTCCATTTCGTATAATTTTTGCAACTGGTCATTATTTATGGACTCCAAAGTACAGAGTTTCTTTTCTTCAGCGACATTGGAAACTCCATCAAAGTCAAAAGGAAAAGAGATGCAGATGACTTTTTTTTTCTGTATTCAGTAGAAGCTCCACTCCTCAGTGGTGTGCTTTTCAGGCAAATTATTTAAAAGTTTGTAAACATATTACGGCCAACGAAAAGTAATTTCCTAAGGACAAGACTCGTTGAGTCAACTCAGTCGCAAGGGGCAGTTAGGAAATATTTTAAGTGCATAATCCATTTCGAGAGGGTCATACCATCTTGAAACGCTTTTACATTGCAGAGACTTGGTAATTCTGTAAAGTGCAGCGAAATTTCATTTATAAAAATTATTTTAAAAGCGATCTGAAAAGTAATAAATATCTTTTAAATAGGATTCTTTGAAAGCTTTGTACGTTAAAGGATTGCTATGACTGATATTTCTCTGGGAGGAAATACGGATTACACTACTACAACAGTCTATTTTGGAAGCTTATCTTAATATATTTAACCTAAGTATAAAATTTGTCGGGAAATAAAGAAAACTTGAGTTGAATTTGCTAATTTTCACCTTCGATATACGAATACTCCTTTCTCTGAATATCTTATCCTTACCTTTTTTCAGAGTTTCGAGTGCAGCAGACTTAATATTAGCTACCTTTCAATGATTTCTGGCACGTGTGCAATCGTCAGCTATCCCGGTCTCAGTCCTATGAAGTACGGACATACATTTGCAACTCTCACTTAGGTGGTATATTTTAGGATAGCCTCCTCAGAATTTCTTATCTGGTTAAGTATGCGCCTTTAATCGGGCGTACTCAACCCGGCATTGTAGCAATTGACAAGATATTCTCTTGATTGATGCAAGTTATATTTCAGCTAAGAAATAGATAAAACTTTCTAATTTCTGAACATTAAATTTGAAAACCCCTTCTAATCCCGTTCCAATTTTATAGATATTCTCAGAAACTCAGAATGCCATTCACATGTTCTTGCTGCGAAATCGTGTCAGAATGAAAGCGTTCCCTTTGCTTTCAAGGAAACATAGTAAAAGGGAAAAACAACAAAACATCCCCACGGAATTTCAGATGCAAGTGGATTACTATTGCTTGTAGTTTCTAAGTCCAAAATGTAACTCCCACTTATCAAGTACCTGAGCAAAATGGCACGAAACAGAGAAAGTAGCCGGGAATTGCCATCATCAAATATTCATGATATTCCTGCTGTACATAAGCACACACCTCCTGCACCGAGTCCATTTCCTCCTACGTTGCCCCATACCTGGAATCAGTGTTCTCAGTCAGCGACAATGAGATTCAATCACGCCTTGGAAAACGTGAAAGTGCATCTTCTTAACTGTCTCCGAGCACTGCAGACTCCGACTATTATAGTTCCCCAACTTTGGTGATGAAAGTAATATCAGCACTGCGTCAATCAACTTTGCCTGACGTGAAAGTCATCAGCAAACACAACCGAAAGTGAAATGGCAGCCAAGTTTGGTTTGCACGTTGAATTACGACGTGGTATTTGAAAAGGTCAATGATATCCTTGGGGATTTCGTTAATACCCCAGAAAAACTGTGGGGAGGCCCAGTGATTTCTCTTTACACAACGTCAGCAGCAATATTCGCTAAATATTTGTCCACGCTCCATAGTCACTGTATGATCCCTCCATCGTGACCCCACCGTAAACACAGCGGATAAGTAAGTGTCCTATGTAAACAACTCTCCTCAATACAGCGACATTTGTCATTTTATTTAGCTCAGTGCTTTCAGATGATTGAGGCGAGCACTTGACGGATTTTCCTGGGTACATTGTAATGTGAAATGGACTGCTTTCCGGGCATATCCTTGACAAAAACCCAAATCTGAACAACAGAAAGAGACCATTTTTCCGTGAAATTTTGGGGATTATGAGTGACATTCGCCTATTTGCCCATTTTCCTTTAACATTCCTTCGGTTAATTGAGAAAATATGTCTCAAAAGATACGCACGGCTGAGTCCACATCCCCTGGGACCATTCTAAAATTAGACAGACTGAGGAAGAGCAATCCACCGCAAGCCTAATCCCTTTTTAATATAAAAAGAAAACTTTTTCCTTAAGTCCTGCCAGTCGCTCTATACACCAGTGATAACATATATACTACACAGCCCGCTTGGGCAACCTGAGAACAGTTCGTTTGCAGTGCGGATATTTCAATTGGCAGATAAAAATGAACAACACCTTGGAAACTTCTTACGTCCTAATGGAGGATAAGCTCTTAAAATAACACCAGCAGCCTTTCAAACAGTGTTTTGGTATTTTCCTTGATGTATTAGACTAATCCTTTTTTCAGGGAACTAAAATGTTCCTTTCCTCGACTGGCGGCGGCTGAACAAACAGATTTAGGGAGCCTTACGGAGATTGTGTGGGGTACGCATTATGTTTTTTTTTCCTACTTTTATTTCTGGTCTAAGGTGAATGAAATTCAAAGTTGATGTTGAGTTAAAAGTGCACGAAAGGATTTCGATCAAATACAAAGTTGCAAGGGAATAAAGACTTTCCTTCTTATTTTGAAGAGAAAATATTATTGGAAGACGCTTTTCAAAGGAAGTTATGGAAACGAGTTTGATGAGGGATAAGAGGCTTTCACTCAGCACAGCACGTTAATGCTGTAAACATGTTTTAAGGACTCAAGGCGGACACCGTATTGGATATGATTTTTACCCATTTCCCTTTTTGCAAATCAAGAAATGTGTGGGTATTTTTGGATATTTTCTGGGATTTTGATGTTGTGAAAAGATACAAATCAATTCAAGTTCTAAATTTCGTTACTTACATGTGTTACCTGCTTAAAATTTGGGGATGATTTTTTCATCATATGATAGTCTGATTGATGTGGGAGTTTGATTTTAATATGATGGTTTTTCAATGGGGGGACAAATACGGGAGGGAATATGTCAGGAACTACGAGAGGGAATTGGGTGATCAAAAAATCACTATGATCACCCGGTGACTGTAAATACCACATTTACTGCGGAATTAAAATAGTGAACATCTCGATTTTCCAGTAATATTACTTTTTACGATACGGAGTCTGGATGATCAAAGAGTCAACTCCTTGATAACACCCCGGTTACGCTAAATGCGATATGTAGGTAAACTGAGATACTCAAATTGTCAATCCTCCAAAGATTTTGAACAATCAATAGGATTAAAGATGGAAATCTCTTCTCTCTATCCCGTACAGAATCCACACTTCCTTTCAAATCTTTTGATAATATTCTCGCTTAAGTAATCTTGTATGATACTTTTTTTTCTTTGATAAGTCCTATACAGAAGTGCGCCCCTATTAGAAAAACCAATTCAACTAATTAATCTTTCGTTCTTGTGGTCAATCAACAGATCACACCGTGCCGTTGCGTCAATATCTATGTTCTGCTGAGAGAAAAAACGAGGGAACCGGGAAGGAATGTATTAAAAACTTGTTTACAACCTGTTGGCCGCCGTCAATTGCACTGGGTGAGGTGAGTTTTTAATTGAGTTTCCCGTGGAATTCTTCAATATCACAGAAGTCTGCCGAAACGTAATATCATAAGATTTGGATATTGGTTGTATGGAACCGCTACAATTTTAATACAATACAGTTCAGTACAAGTTATTAGGATGATGGACTGAACACATTAAGGCATTTAGTAGCTGAAGTTTTTATGCTGCAGTTCAGTGGCCACAACTGTGCACAGTCATTTTGATCGCAGCATGATATCCACCCATGTTATCTGTGAGGAAAAATTCTTTCACCATATCAAAGGAACCACAAGTTGAGAAGACCTCACATTGTTGAATTAACAGAAGCGTTTTTTGATACTTCATTTATTTTTAACCCTTTTTTGCTAGTGAATGTTTGAAAAAGGAAAATTTAATTGCTGGTCATTATGCCTTTAATAGGAGCTCCCTTTCTCAAACCCTTAAGCTAACAGCAAATATAACCCAGACTTCAGAGTAGAGGCAAAATTTTCAGAATTATCAGTTTCCAACGAAATGATGACTGGATTCAAATTAACACCGAAAATCACACCTGAATCCATGAATCATTTGCCTAACACCTGTTACTATATTCATACCGTTCAAAGACTCTCACTCCTGTGTTATAGGCGTTACTTCCCGCTGATTATTAATTTGTTTTTCTTGATTAATTGAACTTTTTTCGCATCTTCAACTTCCTTTCATTCGCTAAAATTGACTTCCATTCATATTATTTCACCCTAAACAAAACGTCAACAAAAGCATCTACAAATTACTAACGATGACCCCTAAATGCCTCTCGTCATCCATTAATCATAGTTGGGTTTGGAACTAAAAGATGAGAGACGTATCTGGAGAGACACCACGGCAGACAGCGAGTACATGAATATGAAATTGACCGGCACTGTAGATGGACAATGAGTAGAATATTCTAAACGCGGATGGACAATGAAAAAAAATCTTTCCAGAGATATTTTCACACCCACTTGACCTTACAACTTCGGTCATCGCAGCGGCGGATTCAATGGAACATTGCTAACTTTTCTAGATAAAATCATATAAACTGGCAGACTGCGTGTGGTAAGGAATATTGGAAAATCTCGGCTAACTTAGCCACAGAGTGAAGTCCCGCAGTGAACCCAAGCTCACCTGAGTTCGAACGTGATCAATCGCCGATGATGGACGCTGATGAGTAATTTGTTTATCGTGGAGCCACCCAATTGCCAATTAGTCAAAAAGGCAAATTGCTCGGTTCAAATGTCAAAATTTGAAAACTAAATTAATTGCAGAGACCCCTAAGCTTACTATATTACTGAGCCAGCTAGTCAGCTCACGAAACGGTGGCAGACTGCTTTCAGTTACACCAACACCAAGTGTGATGCTTTTAATTACTGGAGCCCCTTGCTCGGGGTGATTCCCTCTGAGTCATTTTTTACCCGTTCAAATCGATTCGAAATTTAAGTGAAGTGGTGTGCATTTTTCATTTCATGTGAACAAATTGTTACCGTGCTAGTAGCTAACAACGGGTAAAAAGCATTACAACGTTCATGGTCTACTTTTAATTATGGAGCACAAATCAGCGTCAACTGTCATTTAAAAATAAATTGTATACTTTGTTCAGGGTAAAACAAATTTATCAACACCCTGTGAAATGAGTGCAGATTTTAACTTCAGTAATGATTAAGGGGAATGCATACAATAAAAAATATAGGGAGAGTTATACTTACGGAACTTGTACGGGTTTTTGGTTAAGAGGTATGCATGATAATATCGCGCCGGTTACATGTTTTTGCCTTTTGAAGGTGAACGTTTTCTAGGTATGCATGACGTTTTAATTGATACGAACAATTACTCAATTTTGCATTGAAAACCTCATGTGATTTAATAATTAATGTTCACTCTCTTAGATTAAAAATTGAAATTCCGATATCCGGCTCGAAGGACCAAATGACGGTAACAAACAAAAAATGGTTCGAGGTTTGAACTTTGTAATAATTGCTGAAGTAATAATTTTATTATGTTCCTTCAGGCCATATTTCCTGCATTGGGAGAACATTTATTTTTTTTTAATTATATTAACGTATTTACAGGGATAATGAATTATAAGAATTGCTTGAACTGTGATAGCTTTTAGCATTAGTCTGTGGTAGAAAAATAAATATTAGATATTTGTTGCGAAAAAGGAAATAATTTGTTCAAACTATCAAGACGGACATCACGGGGTTTATATACATATATGATTCTATCATAAAAAATGATGCATCCTTGCATATAATGGATGCCAAACACGTTCAAAGTTTCATTTAAAATCCTTAGGGATTATCACGCAATTTTTTGTCACTTCAGCCTGATGAGATGATTTTGAGTGATTTGTCTCACTTTTCTTTTAAGAGCAGATAGATTCTCATAATGCTTTGCTCTTTTGCAATTCGAGTAAATTCCTTTCTCTACGTAAATTGCATCCATCCTCAATAAAATCGCTGTCAGTTACTAGACAGTAAAAGGCACCCGGAAATATACCGGAAGCAATCAAAATGAACTCTCTACAGAAACTTCATTTAACTACGCAACACTTCGGATTCATTTCATCTTTTATCCTCGGAACAATACTTATCCGTGCCTTCGGGTACAGAGGTACGAAACGATATGCACAATCCCAAGCTAAATTGCCCTTCTTTTGTCCTTTTCAGCTATCCTTTAAGTTCATGTGTAAAAACTAACCCGAACTGTATTCTCATTAGGAATGCAACACCTGCATATAAAAGCCGGGTGAAAGGCTCTTGAACTGGGGAAGTGAAAAGATGCAAGCTCATTTCAGTAAAGCCAGCAGTAACAAAAAATATGGCTGCCCTTTTCAGTGTGCTTTCTTTGCAACACCCGTATACGAGAGAAGAAGGATGGTTTCCATCCTCAATTTCAACGGGAGTGTATCCTTCTCGCAACGCTAACAGACACTTTTTACCCATTTCATTATTATCTGCCTGGCATTTTACACCCGGATGCAAAGAGCTCTCGTATCCTTCACCAACTTGCCCGATAGGTGGCGACAGGTAAGTCGATGTTACCATGCCCTTAATATACAGCATCGAGGCATTCATTTCTGCTGACAGCATGTGCTAAAAATGTTCCCCGTGCAGGCTGTACGCTACACATCCCTTCGGCCTTATTTTCTTCTACTACTGAGACGATATCAAGCTCCTTGAGTTAAACTTTGCATTTTAAATACCGAAACATGAGTTGATGGAAATGAACGAAAAGCAAAGTTATTTAGACCTTCTTGTCTTGTCAAATTTTGCTTTTATGTAAAATAATGCCGAGGCATTTCTTAAGGAACTTTGCGCTCTTGAGAGCTCTTTTAATCTTCTGAGCTATTACAAAGGTTGAAGTGTAGTTCTCGGAGCAAACTACTTGAATTAATTGCTCAGAGTATTCTTAAAATAGGGAAAAATGACGGGAAATTTTTGTACGAATATTTAATTAAAATCGGAAGACTGTTATGTAAATAGAGAATGTAATTTCAGCACGGGATTAGAGTTCAAATCATAACAAAGAGTTCTGAGATTCTTTGAAATGTTCATGACTTTTTGAAGTTTTTATGTGTCTTTCTTTAACAACTCAGCATATTTTACTACTTCACGTGGCTTAACGTAAATAACTCTTATTTCAGTTCTGGTCTTCTGTCTCACGGTATCTCCCAGGGATATATTTTATACCTTTTACTATTCATAAAGTTTGGTTACGATTTGTTTTTTATTTGAGGTCGTCCAGCCCACAGACCCTTGTGCCATTTCGGTCTAAAGAGATCTTTTGTGACTAGGCTGGATATGATTTTGGATGTAAATATTATACGGTTAAATTTGAACAGGAGTTATAAAGCTTGCATTGGGAAAAACTTATAGATAGAAGGTGTTCAAATGGTAACTGTTACTGAGTTACCTTTTATAACATATTCCGAGTTTAGGTATTACGGATTGGAAAGATTTCTGAATTTCTTTGACACAGGAAGAATTTATTAAAACAGATAAAAATTTTTCGGAAAGTTTCCTAAATTTGTGGAAAGACAAGCTCTTCCTGCTTTTCAAGGATGACTCCCGACTTCTAAGCTTCTAAAACTAGGCTTATCAAGAACAATCTCAAAAGCACTGGTGAGAGTAGCAGAAATTTGAATATTACGAAATGTATTCATTATTTCATTAGTGAAGTAATGAACATATGAGCCCCACTATGCATTTAGAACATCAATCAATTTTAATACCGAGATGTTATTGGAGATTGATGATTCATTTAAGAAAATGTAAGGGTAAAAGTAAGGTTCAATTCAAGTGTTTAATATTTATTGCCATATTTGTTCCCTTGCTCTGAAAAGCATCTCAGAGCTTACACTCAGAACTAAGAAACAAACACAAATAACATTTATTAACAGTCTCTGTTGTTTTACTCTGCATTACCATGTCATTGTGCTGATTAATTACTCGATTTCCTACTGAGTACCCAGTAATGAGTAATCTCATCGAAGAGTAACAGAAGTCGTTAGCATCAATGGCGTGGTAATGCAAAGGATAAGGTAGTAAACAATGTTGTTATAGGATAATGTCAATAATAATGTATCAAATTTGCGTTTTATTATTCTTTTTGTTTGTACTCATTGTTATCAAATTTCATTTATGCTAATTGTCGTATTTATTTCTTTGAGTAAACTTACACGAATATTTCGGGGTTTAACCAGTACACTATATTCTTTTCTCACACTCTTTCATATATTTAGAATTCGTGGATAGCTTAGTAATGTTTAAATCGAATCTTACCTTACATTTTCTTCAATGAATCATTGAAAGAATAATACACCAAAGGGGTAATGCATGAATTTCAAATGGCATCCGTGTATTAAAATTCATTGGTGTTAGGAATGTATAGTCATTCATTAACGAAGTAATGAACATATTTTCTACAAGCAGTATTTGAACGCGCTAGTTACAATTTTAATTGCCATTCCGCTTTCGTTATTGTTCGTAGAAATTACTCATTACCATGTTCATGAGTGACACAATTTCTTACAGGGATATTTAACGTAATTTTCACTTTGAGGAGAACAAATCTAATAGAGAATTAGACAAAATATGACAGCCATAAAAATTGGTCTTCTGAAGAGCATTCCAAAAGACTTCTCGCTAAAGATTCTCCAACTGCATACTAACACCACATGTGATAAGTACAACACCACAGATAAAATCTTTTGCAACTTTAGAATCTATTCAAATTTTAGCGGTGAACAGAATTCCCATGCCGTGCACTAGCACAAAGCTCTTGTTCGAATTGGACTCATCTGGATGTCAAAGTTCAGCAAAAAAGAGGAAGACTTGATCTTCACGCATTGGCTTACGTTGCGCGGTGAACAATTCCAGGTGAAGTCAATGAACGCACCGCGAACTCCGAATTGAATGGAGAGGTAAGTCACGCCCTTTAACACCTGGAAATGTTAGCAAGTCTTTTCAGAGCTAGTATGTAGCGCGGATATAATTTCCCATTCATGGTGCACAAAAACCCGCAAAACAACTCGGAAATGAACAACTGAAAACGTGCAACTGATGTTTCCAGCAGATACGATTGCGACTCTTGCGAGGGTTACATGTAACGCGCCTGTAACTGCGTGCGAACCCGTCTAGTCGTAGTGTAACACGGATCCAGTTTGAATGTCGATACGACATTTCTCAGGGATTATGCAAGATATCCAGAGACATGATCGCGAACGGTACAAAAACGCTCTAGAAAGTGACAAACCGTTGCGCAAGAAAACGTGTGAAATCCAGGAAACCTGCAGCCAGGCCAGCCTGAGTCTGGCAAGTGGTAACTGGCAGGCCACCGGTGCTACCCAATAAAAGCAGCATTTTTAACAAAGGACCGCTAGGTTCCACATGCTGTGGCCATATCAGCCAGAACACATGCACCTCTGACACCTCACGGCACAGATAAAAAGGCGCCGACGTTGCCGGCCGGTGCTGGCATCGCCATTAGAGAAGTTTTGAAAAGAAGGAAACAAAGCCACGAAATCGTAGAGCACAATGGAGCCTCATCGGCAATTTCCTTCGAGTGGAATGGAAATGTAACCTGTTCTGGAATCATCGGCTCAATGGCAGTCATCAGCATACCCAGCATCCAGCTCTGGGCGAATCGGGTGATGATGGTGCAATCAGGTGTGAAAAATTCCCTCCACCTTGCTCGGTGTTAAACTACGCGAAAAATTAGATCTCAGAAAATTGATGCAGTTACGGCTGACTCCGTGCCTCGAGGTGCGACTGTCATACACGGAAAGTCATGCATGACGTGATTGACATTGATTACAATGGATTTTCGCAAGGTGAGCTCCTAGAGACAATCGACACGGAATTTCGGCTTGTTCATTTAACGGTACTCGGGTATGTGAAGTACTCTGGCGCAGATGATAAGATTTACCAATTCCAGCATTGTTCTGCCAGCAGGAAATGAAAATCCGATCAGAGATTAGGCGCTCATCGAGGGTAGGGTTCAAATGGAGGATAGCAAACACAATTTGTTGCTTAACGGCAGGTAGACGAGGTGTGCAGTGCGCTGCGCACTGACAGAAAGAGAACATTTGCCAAAGATTTTCGAACTCGTTAACATTTCCTGATTAACCTTAACGGCATTCGGATTAGCGACTGAGGCAAATGCGGCTTTAGAAAAGTTCAAGAAAAGTTTAAGGAACAGAGGTTTATGGGGTGAGTCGGTATGAACAGATGTGCCGAGGCAGATATGCTTTGAAAAGCTATTTGTGTCTTTTCAGGTGAGTAACCAGAGACCCGGGGGCAGAATGCAATTTATTCCGAATTTTAGAATCCAACAAATTTAAAGGTTTAACGAACTATGCAATTATAAATTCGCGAGAATCTTTTGCTCTGCGCAATACCAAGATTTCGTTAACCCCTGGGCTGAGCCATAACCGGAATGAAATTATTCTGTTTCAATTTGCAATTAGTTCCATTCGGTTAACAAAATATTCATGTTCTTCTAATAACACATTTCACTAATTTTGCATAAGGAACCTGATTATTACCGAGGTGAAACTGAATAATTTTATCGAAGGCAACAGGTAGAAGGAACAGAAGGAATTGGTGAAGAGATGTTGAGGAAAGGTGTCAAAATTTTGATGAAGGTACATTCTCAAAAACCTCCGAAGTAACTTTTTTAAAGTTTAGTTACTATTTTTGTTGGGCAATTCACCTATTACATAGTGTCGCTACCTTAGGTGAAACGGAACCCAGTAAAAAATCGGGAATAACAGAAAGCGTTAGCATCAAAGACATCGTAATGAAAAAGGGTGAGTAATGCAGAAAGTATTGAACAGAAGAAATCTGCGTATTCTTGCTAATTTGTGTTTGGTTCGTAATTCTAAACAAACAAGTTACATACTTGATGGAATTGAAATTGCTGGAGGTGAATAATAGTGTATATATGTTCATTACTTCATTGATGAAGTAATGAACGTATTTTCTACTGGGAAGCCGCGGATAAGACTTATAACAAATATACTAGAAGACACTGAAAACGTCTGAATTTATGGAGTAATTTAACATGAGCGAATGTTTGCCTAAACCAACTACTAAGAATAGAATCGTGCAAATAGAGGCATGTCATCCCAGTTATAGCAGGCAGGATGCTCAACGGAAACCATGTAATGTTTAGAAATAATAAGGCTTGTCACTAACTATAAAGGCGCCTTGTAGTTTTGTAACACAGAATGGTCTACAAGTCAAAATATTCCATTTGTAAAATTAGGCCTGTTCACCCGTAGAACAAAATTTACAAAAAATATAGTTCTGCGGAATAGTTGTTAAAATTGCCTGTAAAACAAGTACTTGTGATTTTGTGTTGTGGGATCCAGTTACCAATTTTGACGCGTACTTGGTCATGCATCCAGAATGAACATCCACAGGATATCCAAGGCTATTCTGGAGGAAATACACGAGGATGGCCGGAAACGTGGGGTTATTTGTCGAAATTATGTTGAGAATTGTAAGAATTGGAAAGATACAGTCGTAAACCGATTTTACGAAGGTCACCAGATTTATGGTAAAGTTTCAGTCGAATGTTATTTATTCAACAAGATTTTCTCTTCCCTAAATATTTCAAAATTTATTAATATTCTCACAGCAATAGTAAAAGGAATAGTTTTCTTGTATGGCATCAAAATTTGGATCCTGCTGCATTATTTTGTCTCCATGATGAGAATTTGTTCTCTATCCTAAACACTATTTGCATTACTATTACTTTGAGTCGTGAAGTTTCATCAAAAAATTCCCACAATCCCCTTCAGCTTCTTTTTTACCATCTATTATAAACTAGATTCATTTCTAAATTAATAGGATTTAGTATTATTTTTAAACAAAGGATACTACCTCCTCCCGACATTTGTACGAAGAATGCTTCATAAGCTCAAGTGTTCTAAATTGAAATGTTCATTATTGACTATCACAGTTGAAAAAAATCACTGATATTGCGACAATTGCAAAATATTCCAATTTTATAAATATCTAGAAAAAAAATCTTATTTTCCATGGTGGTCTCCTTTAAAGAAAAAAAAAAACTCGTAAAAAGATCAATGGAATCTTCAAGAAAATGATTAAATTTAACAAAGGCAATCTTGAACAGTATTCTGAGAGTGAAGCTAACAATTCCTGCCTTCTGAAGCAGGAGCAGTTGCAAAAGAAGAAAAAAAAATGATATTTTTGCCGAAAGAAAAATATTAACCTTAGTCCTTTGTGAAATCAAGTCGTATTGTTGGATAACCTAACACCTGGAGGGCTAGTTGCAACTGTTCTAAGCAAAACAAATTTCAAACCTTTTGTTATGAAAACCAACTTGAATAACCTCCTGGTCAACCGCATTTAAGAAAACACTTTTTTTTGTGTCACTATTAATCATTAGAAATAAACAGAGACTGTCCAGTGTTTGGACAGGACATCGTCACCACATGGGAGGTTTAAAGATTTAAAAGGAAGAAAGTTTTGCAAATGTAATATTGTGTCAAGCGTGGTAAAAGATGCATTTGAATCGGTGAAAAAGTGCATGAATGCCTGTACATTACTCTGAAATTTCCCACTTCATTGTTATGATAATAACTAATTCTCTCAATAATTATATTTCTATTTGATTCCCAAGTCCATTGAAAAAAAACAAATTTCTTATTGAGCCTCGACAGTACAATTGCTATTATTAGGTTAGGAAGAAACCTGCGACAGACCCATTTATTTCTTTTAAGGAATGGACTAATGGAACATTCCGTTCATACTTTGATCATCCTAAGGTTTAAAGTGAGCAATGATGAGTAATGTATCAAATGCAGTGGAAGGACGTGTAATATTCCTTTTCAAATCTTGATAGAATAGGCCCAAGAGTATATATCCATTTCGTATATTTACTCTAATGGCTTCGAAAAGAAATACACCTTTAAGGTATGCAGATTTGGAAGCTTCTCTACCTCTCACTATTGCCTACATCTTGAAAGAGTCGTAGTCTATTGGGAGAAATGTGAGTGGACTATAGTGAGAGACAAAACTTTAGAGCTTAAGATTTTCGTATAATTTTTCCGGTGTGAGGTCTGAGATTATCGTGGAGTAGTAATGAACTCTTTCTGCTTACGAGAACAAGTAGGTTTTATCGAACTTGACACTTAAACCTCTATTATGAAAGTTTAGTCTTCTTTTATCATTTCATGGTGCATTTTTTTCTTCCAATATAAAAAACTGTAAGCAATACTTTCTTTGCCTTCTGTGGATAGAGGGTTGCTTTGAGGATGTTTACAGGTGCTCTTTAAATGACAGCAATAGAAGAAGTAAGTAGTATTGATTGGGATGTATCTATTAACGAGAATTGTACTTACAGAGCCACTGAAATGTTGCATAGTAAATTTTCTTTTTGCAAATTTTTGTAAAATTTTCATTCCAAAAATTGTGGATCAAATCCTTCCGCTTAAGCTATGCGGTGTGCATTATAGAGTTGTTCTTTAAGTTTAGGTAATGCCTTAAAGAAACTATTTGTCCGATAATGTGTGAAGAAATTCAATAGACAAGGATCAACATGAAGTGAAACAAAGAGCGGAAGTTGGGTTCCAATTGGAAGTTATCCCAGCTATAGGTGTCCGATTTTCAAGAGATTTTCCAAAAACGTAATCTAGCGACATTTTTTGGATAGCAAAAGTACAGAAATAAATGAGGAAAACTGAATTTCCATAGTGGAAAAGCTGCCTTAACATAAATACGTAATAATTACAATATAAATAACAAAGAGAAGTGATCCAAAATAGTTACCTTGCGAATCTTAGAACCGATTCCGTTTTGGTTATCATATGTCACATATGTAAACAATTTTTACTAAACGACGACACATTATATTTATTTCGAAATCAAAATTTGCAATGTTAATTTTCTAAAAATTACTATTGTTATTTTAATGGGAAAATTGTTAAAAAAGGACATGATCCATCAACACAGCAAAAACTTCCGTCTAACTTCTGGGAATTCAAAGGAACAAAAACTTATACCAGGATTTCTATCAGAATGAGGGTTATATTCCACCCAAGCAGCAGTATTAGCATAATTTAAATGCATCTCCCTGAAATTTTCTATTATAAAGTGCTGCATCGTTCAACAGGCACATTCACTTCAGGATGTAAAAAATTAGCTTTCAAATTTCGCAAAAGAACTGAGGAATCGATAGGGGTAGCTACTTTGGGGTGCACATTGCACGATGACATCCATTTTGTAGTCATCCTAACACAAAGCCTTTACAAAATCATTTCCTGCCCTAAATTATAGGCAATTTTTTCGGTAACTCCCCTAAAGTAGTGAATAGTCCTCCTCTTGAGCCTAATACTCGAAATCAGTTGGTAACAAATCAAACTAGCGATATCGATTCTCGGATTCTCTCATAATCAGAACTTAACCCAGTGGTGCAGATGTTTAGTGCTCATTGAATCTCTAATCGTCGGTGAAATCTATTGAAAGCCAAAACCATAAATTTCTGGTTTTACATCTCAAGGAAAAGGAAAAGACAAACTTCTTTGGCGAATAAAAGAAACCCCTTTGACAAAAAAACTAAAGGGATGACAATTTTTTTTTCTGCGATGATATCTCCAAAAGAATTGGGGTAAGTGGATATGGTTTGATTCATGAGATATGCATTGTAGGATGTCGTCACTTGAAAAAAACCTCGAATTACAAAGGGGCTCAAGGAGGAGTATGGTGGCACCTAAGCGACTCTTGTACGCGACAAAATTCCATCATTGATTCTCTGCTCCTTCAGATAATTGCCAGGAGTATCAGATTTCAAAGGAAATTTTTGCCGTATAAAATATAATTATATTTAACTGGAGATATGTCGCTCGTTTTAGGGATCTCGCCTTAGAACTTTTCCATCTGATTACGGACCATAGCAAAGAAATTTTCAGTCGCTCCGGTTGGTCCTTTTCCACTTTTGTCAATTTCTTTGTACGAAAATTCACCACATCCCTCCTCGCCTATCTTTCCGGATACCCCATTTATCTCTGAGCTTGTTATCCTTCAACAAGTAAGGAACTTATTTTTGCAAGAGCAGAAATAACTGAATGAGGCAAAGCGAGAACCAAAGGAAATTCTAAGAGGACTCTGAGGAAAAACTCTCCGTTAAGAAGAGATTACCAAGGAATGATAACATGCATTTGCTACTTTCTGCTCTTGCTATCCTAGAACTCGGTATTTTTTGTTTGTGTGTGTGTGTGTGTGTATGGGGGTGTGTGCGAAAGTTCTGTGCGGCTTTGTGGGTCTACCGAGATTTGCATTTTTACTTTTTCTGTTTTTCTTCCCGTCCTTTTTAATTTAGCTTGATAGGACAACACTCGGAGAATCTAGTGCCTCTGCTTGAAACAAGTGGTTGAAAATTGTATTCAAAAGATACTTGAAGAAAATTCACAGGTTCTTGATTACATTAGAAGATCACAAGATAACTTCCTCTTGGCCTTCTTCCAATTTCTGGTTATTAGGAAAATTTTACTGTAGTCGGCAAAAATTCCACTGATTTCAGAATTTCTTTTGTAACTGAGGGTCCACTCTTAGAAATGATTTTATCTGAAGCTGAAAAGTTCCTTTAATTTCCTTTTTCTGCAGCAGCAACGTCTGAGTTATATAATCCGTCCGAATGGGTTTCTTCTTCTTTTTTCGTCCTTTACTGAAATTGCATTATCGTGAAAGCCAATTATTTCGTTAAAAGAGCATGTAGGCAGTAAGCCTCCATCAGACGGGCTTAGTGAAGAACGTCCTAAATCCCAGGTGGTGGTTTACACGAACTGTGGTAAAACGTAAGTTTCTTGTCCTCCAGAAGGATACCAATTCGGTTCTATTCAAATTACTTGATCGCATGGAAATTCATTCAGTTCCATACCTCCAAATGTCTATTGTCAACTGTCCTAGTTGTCAGCGGCTTTTAGATCGGATAAAAAACAGAATTGAATATTTTTGTGGGTATATTATTCAACAAGGTCTGTCATTTTGGTAGTTCCACCGCATTAAATACAGTCCTATTACCTACCTGACTGAGAACAGTACATTGTTTGAAATAGCAGCCGTGGTTAAGTACAAAGGCGGGCGGCATAAAACCGGATCTCCTGGGAAGATATAAAAAATGTCACATGATTAGGGATTAAGGACATTTAATACCTTTCCGATAGTGAAAAATGAGGAAAAAATTTACGGTGACATAACAGAGAAAGATTTTTGTTGGATACAGGTTTGGAAATGTGGTCGAATTACGCTGCTTGCAGTGTGTAATTAGGACTTACTTCCAAATTTTGAAATATAATTACAGGGGAAAATTAGTTTCCTTCCGCGTAAATTTCACATGAGGGTAACACTAAAGGGATGGATTAATTTCATATAATATTCTGCAAGACTTTTGTTTCCCTAAGTAGGAAAGCAATGCCTGCGAACACAAAAGCGACTTAACTTATGGAGTTAATAAGTTTACTGGAGTATTTAAGTCTTCTACGAGAAAATAGGTGTCGTTTATTAAAAGCTTTTGTATTAAAATGTTGATTTTGCTCTCCATATTCAAATTACTTACGGTCTTTACTTAATTCGGGTTTGTTTAAAAAGAGAAGAACAGAAGAAGTATTAACTCTGTTCTCGACAGATTGCCATAAAATTGATACTCGTAAAATTACCTTTGTTATTGTTTTATGAATATTTATTTTCTAATTATATTTATAATCTGTCTTTACCTGCATAAGCAATACGCTTTTGAATTCAACACAATAAGACAGCTGTTTTCACTTAAGTTTTCAGTTGTTACTCTTTTCTAATTGTTGTTGCACTCTTCAATTTCGATGAAACGTAGGTATAGTAGCCTAGAACTGATATGACATACATATTTTAGTTATTACACTAATCTTGAATTCAATATTGACCAAATCAAAAAGAGGTCTGTTTGATGACTTACTTCGAACATGTTCTATTTACTCCTTCTATTTTTTAGAGTAAGGATTTTGACACTTGGCAAACTTAATAGTTGTCTAGGAATTTATTTTTATCTACTAGGTACATAAATGCATTTCAATGATAGTAAATTTATTTTAACGATTCTAAATTATTGACACGAACAAAGCCATCGTCGGGGACAGGGTAGGAACCAGCGACCCCCCGCTTAGGCGGAAGGAAATTCGGGAAAGGAAGATTGGGAAATTTTAACCTGACAAATGTTTCAAGTAGATATTCCAGCTATAGAACGTGGCGCAGACACAATAAGCAACAAAGTGTCAATATTATTGTTAGCTAATAGAAGGAATGCGGGAGCATGAGTATGTCGACGGAAATAAGATCGCGAACCAACTTCTAAGGAAGGGCATCGAATCCACCTTTGTTGACCCCGGACCATTCTGCATTCATACTATAAACAGTACACGAGAACTATCTTCCTTTCCTAGAAACATGAAAATAGATGATGTCAGAGATTGACGGAGTTAGACGAAGAAATTCCTCCAACATAATGAAATAGAACTTTGGTTCTATTGGCTCTTGAGGTATCACCTTAAAAAATGGGAAACATTAAGGATAATATTTTTGAAGCGAAGCTGCAAAATTCGTTGTAGGACAATATGAAGTCGTATCAAACTTAGCGCTAAAGAAAATTTGAAGTTTTCATTAGTTTTGGTCTGTTCTAGGTTCATTAGATACGCTTTGTTACAAATTATCTAGTAACTAAGTAACATCATGACTAGTGTAATTCCTACTACTCCGTAGAACCATGAGGTTTTCGGTTATCACATATCTGAGGTATTATCAGTATTACAGAAGAGATATTGTGGATGCAGCTAAAGAATTATAAGACAGCAGGCATTTTATTACTCTGACAAATAGTTCTTCCACCTTACTCAGTTAGGGTAATTCCCAGAAGCACAGATATTTCCAGAAACTAATCACCAATATGATTATTATTTCCGTCAATATTCCGGCAATTTCGAAATTTCCTTTAAATCACCGTTTGTAATTATTAAAACCAAAACAGACACATGGCAGGAGTTTCCTGTCACAGATGAACTGATCTGCGCTAACTTGATATCTCACACTCAATAAGAACAACTGAATAAACAGTCCATTAACCCTCTCACACTTTACAGACGGGATTTATTTTCGTCCATCGTCAAATTGGAGATCAAAGTGACTCGAAGAAGATATTTATTACAGAAGTTCATCAAGAGGACTGAATAGGCCTTCCGCTGAAAGAATTATTCGATTCATGTCCCATAAATTTCGCTTATATTGGACAATGTGCTATTTACCACTTTCATCTTTTATCTATGAGGAAGCGACAAATTTCCAACAAGGCAGCTGACTAATTGTGCGACTTGCAAAACAAATTTCAATATTAGCCGTCGAAATATGACTGAATTGTAAAAAAATGGGGAATTTTGTCGTCATATGTTAACCACACTTTTGGAGGATATAAATTTCATCCGTGAAATGCTTGTGACAAAAAATTAATCTGCTAATCCATTAAACGTAAAGCTGCGGTCGCACAGACTTTATAGTGGTCTCAGTCTGCGTGAGAAGCGCCCCAGTCAAGGATTGTATCTCAGAATAATTGTAGTCGGCTGTCAGTGATTACTGCCATTATTTTCATTCACTGGCGGCAATTAAAGACGCGACCTGCACGATCTTTGATCTTATTAATTAAGAATTATTTTAATTAGCGCAATAAATTGTAATCTGTCATTAATGAACAGTTTCGCCAAACTATTCTCGCTAACTGGAAAACAAAAAGCCCGCAACGGGGACGAGATGAGCAAGTGATCTTGTGAAAACAAAAGTAAAAGGGGAGCCCCAGCAGCATCTTAAGATTCCAGAGAGAATCCATTACCATCGTGCAGACAGTTAAGGTCCCAGCCGTATATGTGGATCAGGAGGCATCTTTAGGCAAACAAACGACAAAGGTGAGGACACAGAAATGGGGAAACCGGGGTGAGCTAGGTAGCTGCAGATTACCCAGAACGAAAGCAGCAACATCATCTTGGAGTCCATATGAAGCTAAGCTCACACTCCATCACTAAAAAGACCCGAGATAAGACCAATTTATTGATTATCTGTACTGATGGGGTTCTTTTTGCAGAGTGCAGCAGTTTTTGCCCACTCGGATGAGCATGTTTGGACCAAAAGGGGGGAGATCGTTATCGGAGATATCTCCTGGCATCCAAACGAGTTTTGGACTAAGCCTATACTTCGAGAGCACTGGGTGTAGTGCATATAAGGGCATTATGAGCTTTAATCCCTTTGGTTTCACTTCCAGCACGATTTGTTGCCTTTTCAGGATAATACGATTATAACAGCATGCTTCTGTTTATGTCGGAGATGTTTCCTTTAACCGCAGCTGCTGGAACTGCATTTGTGACCAGTACGTGTTTCAGGCCCTACGACAAAATCAAGCACTTCTTCTTAAACCACTCGAAAACTCGATCCTACAGCATCTTAGAACAATTTAGTGAAATGCCCCACTGAGGTACAGGCAATGCAACTGTTGCATCACATCCTAATGAGTGGGTTTAAGGATGTTGGCATCCCCTTACACGTTTTATAGTTCGATAAAATGACTAATGGGAATCGAAGTGGAAATTAATGAGGAGGCGGTTACGCTGTAAGTAGCTGAGTAAGTATTTATCTTCAATTTGGGTTTGCTATGCTGGATTCCGTCCTTAATGCAATGTAAATATGTCTTGTTAACAAGGTAAATTCATCTGCCTATTTCAGATGGTAAATATCCCAAGGAGCGTACAAGTGATACAGTAAACTTGGAAGAGATGCAGACTGGGATGACCCAATTTTCACTTCACTCGAGTTTTCTTTAATTATGGTGGAAATTGGAACGTTTCTGGTTTGATGTTTGAAGTATTCGAGTATAGAAAACTTTGTCACAAAGTACTAAAATTGCGTAATTTTGTATTGATATATACTCGAGTAGTAGACAGATACAGTGCTGAAGCCGAAGCACTTACGCTTGTGTTAGAGACCCGGGCCCTCCATAATGGGTATTGTTACTTGCTTCCTAATGCAGAGGTGACGAGTTGGATTCTTTTAAAGTCATTTAACTGTCTACAGTCTACATAGCGGTTGATTGAGGTTCCTGTTGGAAGTATGAAGTATTCAGTGAAGAACATGTAAGAAGAATGTGGGTCTATGTAGCTTTTAACAGAATACTACTCGATAGGACATGCTGATCAAAGAGAGCATTCACTAAGTTATTAAATGAAGAAATTTTATCATCAATCGCAATTGATGAATACCCATTATACCCGTTCAGCCTAGGAGAGACTTCAAATCAACATATTTATAGTCCCTGAATGTAAAAAATTGTTCATCAGACTCAGGTAACTTCACTTCTTAGGCTAGATAAAGAAGGTTACGTTTGAAAGACCTCAGCAAGGACATTTGATTATAAAAAGTGACAGACTCCGAGAAGCTTTAAGGTGTCAAAAAGCATAGAAAGCTTCATTTCCGATAATTTGCTAACCTAGAAAGGAGTCCTAGGGTTGTATTTTTTTTACCAAAGTCCTTACAAAAGTCCGTGTAGCCTGTGATCATAAAGGTGCGGAGACCCCTGATTTAATTAAACAATGGATTACTTCTTGTTCTAGAGTTCAGCGATTTTTTTCACATTTTGCGATTTTCCTTGTATGATACATTATCAAAATAGGTTCCTAAAAGAGTATCTATACATATTTTTTGTCCTCCAGGATAGAGATTTGTAGTCTGCCTTTGGAAAAAGTAT
>QYTT01088254.1:54385-74916 GCA_006980735.1 Dasypogon diadema | reverse complement strand
TAGTTCGATAAAATGACTAATGGGAATCGAAGTGGAAATTAATGAGGAGGCGGTTACGCTGTAAGTAGCTGAGTAAGTATTTATCTTCAATTTGGGTTTGCTATGCTGGATTCCGTCCTTAATGCAATGTAAATATGTCTTGTTAACAAGGTAAATTCATCTGCCTATTTCAGATGGTAAATATCCCAAGGAGCGTACAAGTGATACAGTAAACTTGGAAGAGATGCAGACTGGGATGACCCAATTTTCACTTCACTCGAGTTTTCTTTAATTATGGTGAAAATTGGAACGTTTCTGGTTTGATGTTTGAAGTATTCGAGTGTAGAAAACTTTGTCACAAAGTAATAAAATTGCGTAATTTTGTATTGATATATATACTCGAGTAGTAGACAGATACAATGCTGAAACCGAAGAACACTGTAGGGATTTATTTATAGAGTTTGGAACTCATGGCAATTTTCAAGGTACTTTTATTTGCAACGTTTGTAGCGTCTTATTCTACGCTTTTATATTCATTTTGGAGATTTTGTAAAAATAATGGAGTATTGTGGACCCGAATCCTCCATAATGGCTATTGTTACTTGCTTCCTAATGCAGTGGTGACGAGTTGGATCCTACGGTCACTGGGTTGAGTATTTCGAAACACATGATTTCGATTTAAAATTGTTAGACGCTGCTTTTGAAGTCATTTAACTGTCTACAGTCTACATAGAGGTTGATTGAGGTTCCTATTGGAAGTATGAAGTATTCACTGAAGAACATGTAAGAAGAATGTGGGTCTATGTAGCTTTTAACAGAATACTACTCGATGGGACATGCTGATCAAAGAGAGCATTCACTAAGTTATTAAATGAAGAAATTTTATCATCAATCGCAATCGAGGGACACACATTATACCCGTTCAGCCCAGGAGAGACTTCAAATCAACATATTTATAGTCCCTGAAAGTAATAAAATTTTCGTCAGACTCAAGTAACTTCACTTCTTAGGCTAGATAAAGAAAGTTACGTTTGTAAGACCCCAGCAAGGACATTTGATTATAAAAAGTGAGTGACTAACTTCGCTTCCGATATTTGGCTAACCTGTAAAGGATGGTATTGTTTTTCCTAAAGTCCTTACAAAAGTCCGTGTAGCCTGTGATCATAAAGGTGCGGAGACCCCTGATTTAATTAAACAATGGATTACTTCTTGTTCTAGAGTTCAGCGATTTTTTTCACATTTTGCGATTTTTCTTGTATGATACATTATCAAAATAGGTTCCTAAAAGAGTATCTATACATATTTTTTGTCCTCCAGAATAGAGATTTGTAGTCTGCCTTTGGAAAAAGTATTTTTGATATCAAGGACAAAATGTTTTGGTTGCAACTACAAAAGAATTATCACAAAAGTACAATCACCACCTTAATAAAGGTTATAATGCTAAGTATTTTGCGTAGTAACGTGAAATATTTTTTGAGTTTACACCGACTATGCTTTGAGTGTAAGTAAAAGTCAACATTGATTTCATGAATACCATTTGAACGAGTATAAGCTCATAGATACTACTAAAAAGCAAAGATGCGAATACAAGACCTGAAATCAAGCCGAAGACCACAAGTCTATCTATTTTATCATTTAAATAGACCTACGAAGTCTTGAAAATGGGACTGTTTTCATCCACCTCGAGATGCTACAATTGAAAATAAAGTATTGACTGTATTAGTCAGTATTATCATCCATTGAGAAAGGACATTCTCTCCTATCTGGATATGGTCGTTATGTTATTTTATTGCAGACTGACAATATATTAATAAATTCATCAGAAAGTTATGTCGTATGTTTTTTAACAGATATTATTCTTACTTTATATGAGTGGACACAGAGTTCTCTTCCTTCCGTAAATTAAGATACATCTCAAAACTTAATTGGCCCGTTAAATGAATATTTTAAAAATTTTAGTAATTCTTTAAGGTTAAAATTGCTGGGTGGAATGGAAAATGATTGTTTTTGATCTGGCTACTTTACACAATATCCACTTCAATCCAGTGAGAGAATTCTTAAGGACTAGAAGGCAATATAAAAATAATTGTAATTTTTTTCTTCCATCTCAGTATCTTTTTCTCTCTGTCAGCTCCAAATATCCCCGCGAGCAACATTCCAACTGAGTCATTACAATGGATAACGAATTACCATCATGGGCAATTATTATCGAAGTCAGTCAGCCAGTGAAGCAGAGAAGAAGCCAAAACCAGCAATTACGGACAACAGTGGTCGTTGTAGAAGAGGGCCCCTGGTGCTTGATGATTGCTTACTCGGTACAGGGCACAAGACCTCAGACACCTTCGCCCAACACCCAGAATTCAGCTCACTTGATGGTGCACAAAAGCATCGCAGGCCCATGGAATTGCCCTTCAATGCCATGCCAGCCAAGACTGTGCTGCATATGCTGAGCAGCTAAATTAAAATTACACCTTTCTCAAGGTAGTTAGTTCCTTTTTTCTTTGGGTCTGCAAAAAGAACTTTTTATGGTGAATTCGCTCATGTTCGTCTACTTATATCACCTCCTTGTTAAGGCCAACCATAATGCGGGCAGCCACTTCTGTGCCTTCAGACTCAGACCCAGACTCTTCAGAGCCCATGCCACGAGATTCGATCTGATCTGATTGTTGTAATTTGGATGGGAGCCGAAAAGGTTCTGTGCTGGGCTTGATGAGTTTCGCGTTCGCTGTAAGGTGTTCCGTGGGCAAGAGCTGAGTAATTTTGTTCACACTTTTTTCTTAGCTCTGTTTAGTAAATAGTTGCCGGGTTTGAGACCTTGTTACAGGTAAACGAGATAATTGGTTTCATTAGTCTTGCAAATGTGAACCAAGCCCGAGCACATTTGGAGTCTCCTCTTGCATGGTAGTAAGTGATTAACGACCGCAATGAGACGGATGCCTCGTTGGTTCGGTAATTGTAAGAGAATCAAGGTACGATCTACCTGTATCGTGTCTAGTGTGGTATGCACAGCACCAAAATGTGCATTTCAAGTGCACCTCCTTATCGAGGAAATATCACTTGGTAATGAGTGGTTTTACTTGATTATTACTCACAACTGCAGCGACCCGAGTGCATTAATTAATCACTTCCTCTGACTCTGACTTGGCTGCAAATATTAAGACCTTCCTGACAAAGACAGTTTTATATGCTCACAGCTGCAATTGCAGGCTTCGAACCAGAAATTATAGGGTTAACGTGATAAGCAGTTCTGTTTACATATGAATTGTGTGCCCCAGAGTTGCCTTACAGGGTAATATAAAATTCGCATTGTTCACCGCAAGGATAATAACAAATTTGCAGGGTGTATTATAGCCAAGGTAATTGCATAGTAAGAGACAAGAGTTTATGCGTTCTAGTCGTAAAGGTGATAATGTGCAAAGTAATTGTATAAGAGTCTGTAATGAAATGGACTGGCTTCGCTCTATGTTTCGCTTGGAAATCACATTTTGAAACGGCACTAGAGTAGCAATAAATAAAGGAAGACGTGATTGACAGTGTGAACAGGTTGTCTTCTTAAGTCAGTGACTCGTATAGTATAATGATTTCTATTTCTGGTCTATATAATTTGAGTTTTATGAGTTCAAAGGCGGCAAGTTGTAAATCAGGATGGATTAAATTAAACCGACACAATTTACCTGATGCATGGAGCTTTAGATTAGGTGTCCACCTATTGGTCAGCACCAGTTTCTTTCTTTAAACCTTTTTACACCTATCTGAAGGCTTCGTTCACATCTCTTTGCTTTTGCAACTCCTCAGTTCATCATATCCAAATGAACTTGACCATAAATGCACATCTTATCTACGCGGAGGAAATACAAATGAAGTCATGTACTGCTCTTATAGTCTCTTTTCGGAATTTCATTTGCATAAAACACATTAAGTTAATTACGTCCACAACACCTTTTTTTCGAGAACTCAGTTATCTCGCTTTAAGCCACAGCAGTCTCCCCCCCTTCAAGTGCTGTAAAAAACTCTTCGTTTCACATGGGTTACATTATATTGAGATCGTCTGCTCCTGAAAAGTAATTTGAAATTTTAATTTAACCCCATTTTTGTTTTTAAGCAGCCACGTACGCTGCCTCTAGTGTGTGTTAATGCAGATACGTCTACTGTGCAGAAATTTTTTGTTTTCTTACTGTGGGAAGTGGGGTACCACAAGGCGCTCGAATTGCTCCGCTATTGTTCTCTAAATGGTTCTATTTGTCCAATTAATTCCTGGGGCTCGGCAAAAAAAACAACCAAAAAACCAAATAAAACCAACAGAAATGTAATTTAAATTCTATTTAAAAATTTTTCGGGAATTTCGCTTCGGTTTCCCGGTTGTGTGGGTTAAACTGAATCGTATATGCCTCTATTTCTACCACGGGATGATATCTAAATTATTTTTAATATGAGGTTATGTCTTGTCTGTGATTGTTCATCGAATGTCAGAATTATTCATAAGCAATTTACATAACTGCGTGAGGCAAATTTGAATGCAGTGGAAAATAGTCCGTCAGCAAAGTGCGATGACTTTGCGATACTCAGTTGAAAGCTTGAAGGTGATTGTTTGTTTTATGATCGAGGGGCCTTGAGTGGGTCCGATAAGATGTGAACCAGAAAATATCACTTCCTTTGTTTACATTGGCTTCTTGGGCAAAGGTGAACTTGACATCTTCCGAAATGTTAGAATTTAAATAAGTCGTTAACGTAAACGAAATAGACTTAATTACATGGTAAATAGGTAGCAGAAATTTTGAGTATTCTTTAACTGCTGGGAAAATGAGGTACATTCGGCGTGTAAAACGTGTGTAAAAAATTTTTCAACTTTTCAAGATTTTTTTTTTTTTTTATCTAATTGAATAAATTAAATTGGTGCGTTTATCTCTGCATGAATTTCATGTTGTGAGCTCATCATTTATCTGAAGTTGAACTGAGAAGTAGGTGGTGCTTAAAAATGAAGTCCTTTAACAACAGTCCTCCACTTTAAGAAAAGTGGCGATGTCGACACTTTACTTTTTTAATTTTACTCCAAATAATAATTTGTATTCAGTCAAAAATTCTTTAATTTGATCTATACTTTTTCACTACCTAGCAATTTCCTTTCCAGAGAGGCGAATGAACAGGTTTTTTAGTAGTTAATTCTAACGTCCCTAATATTGGTATACGAGGTAGATCACGGGTCATTTTTTGTCCCTCTGCCAAGAGTCGTTTTAGCTGATTTGCCTCTGAGTGTTTTTAAACAGCTCCATAGCCTCGAAATAATTTTGAAAATATTTTTCATTGTTGAAGGAGAATTGATAATAACAGTCAAAAGGTTTGATACAAAATCTCAAGTCTATTTTAGCAGCGATATTCGCTGTTCTCTTGACAAACGAGAATTAATTATTTTGTTTCTTCTTGATTTTTTACCAGCATTTAATAGCATGGGTTACAGAAAATTATTGGATAAATCTGGTCTTTAAAACTTTTCTAATAATGCAATAATAGTTTTAAAGAATTTTCTTTACCGAAGATCTCAAAAAGTGGTGCTAGATGATGGTAAATGTTTTCATTTCCTTCATCTTACTAGTGAAGTTCTTCAAGGTGCAATTCTGGGACCACTATTTTTAAGAATTTATATCGACGATTTACCATCTGTGATACAGGATGCCAACATCCAGTAGTATGCAGATGACGTTCAAATTTATTATTCTCATCCCATTGGTCTCATTGAGGATTATGTGGAATTTAATAATCGTATTAGATTTACTTTTGGATTGTACAGATCTCACATCTCAATTTTGGATGCTCACTAGATGCTCACTAGAAACATATTTAGATCGTTAAATATTACTGTTCCTCTACGAGTCCGTCAGTTCCTCGGGTAGTAGTAGTAGTAGTTTCAGCCTCTGAATTCAGCTAGGGGATGTAAATTACGAGTTCCCAGATTTCATAGCACCGTGTTTGAAAAATCTCAAGTTGTTCACGCAGTTTGTCTTTGGAACGATTTGCCTAGTCATGTTCAGAGGGCGGGGTCGCTTGGCACATTCAGAAGGTTACTTGTTGACTATCAGGGAAAATTGGCACAGATCTATCATATTTATGGTTATATTTTCGCGTATGTTTATTATTTTCATTCTTCTCTTCTTTGGGCCTTTTGCCAAATTAGTGTATTATCACATATTAAGCTATTGTTTTTTTTATAAAATTTTATTATATTTATTAATAGTAAAAATAAACATACTCCAATTATTTTATTTTATACATTACTAATTGCTTTCACATAACTATTTCATACTAATAAGATTGTAAATCTTGAAGTGGCTGATGCCTCTAAATAAATTAATGATAAAAAATAATAATAATAATGACTCTATGCACAGAATTGGAAGAAATTTGATGTATTTCAAAGTAAGAGACTATGATTGTCTACTCGTCGCCGGTAAGTTCTAAGGAAAACACATGGAAATTTCAAAACAAATTCTCGACAATTGTGTCACAGTATAAAAACCGTCACCATAATGGCATAAATCTGATTTCAAGAAATTAACGCAATTGCCATCCCTTAAAATCACTCCAATTGTTCATTTCTAAATGCAACACTAATTTTACGTTGGAATTTACGATGAAATTCCCAGACATGGGACAATTGCATAGAACAATAAGTTACAATGGCATAGTGCCAAAAGTAGTTGAATTTTACTTTTTTCCATCCGATTTTGTATTTGTCAAGCGCTTCCAGTAGTCCTAATAGACTCTTCGTGATTTTGAGTGCCAATTGATGGCACATGTCCTATACCGTGCTATACAGAATACTAGAAAAGATGACTTTCTGTGTACTTGGCTTTTTTTTTAAATATCCCTAAATGAATCAGGAGTTTCCCTGTTGTTTCTTAGAATATTCTGTTTTTCATTTCAACTGGAAATAGTAGAGATAGGTCTGTTCGGTTGGGTTGAGATTGGCACAGACTTTCACTGTTCTCTTTGGGATTGTTCTTGGTATGTTCATTTGATATCCAGAGAGTGGCCTTGTCATAGAATTCAAAATGGTCTAGTATTTGACTAGAAAACAAAAATGCGACATGTTCCTTTCCTCCATGCTCCAATTCATGTACGAGAATTACCCAAATTGCTTTCATTTATCCTCCACCCCAGAGAAATGTTAAGAATTCTTGCGTGCCTCATTTCGACACGTATGCATCTACCCAACAGAATTGCATTGTTTCAAGTGCCTATCCCGTCTACCCCAGATGCCATCTTCTACGCTCGTTTTCTGGGTTGCATGCGCTTTTGTTGCATCAATTTATGCCGCTGTCAGAGCGGCTGCATGCATTATGCTAAGTGCAAAATTGTACATTCATTTCTCTGTCAATGTGTTTGAAAGCGAAAGTGTGCATATAACAGTACGGCACATGAGATACAAAGGCGCGAACAATAAATCTGTCAAGGGAATCTTTGAAACATCTTTGATAACAGACATCTCACGTTCCATCGCTTTTGACTTTGAGAGTCCATTTTAGGAAAGCGAGTTCATTCTTTGGTCAAGGTTAGTGCAATGTTGACTCTTGGATCACGATTTCGAGAATATTATGGTTAAGGAGGCGTAAACGGATCTTGTAGCTTCTTTGAAAAATTCTGAGGAATAACAAACGTGTTCAGTGGTAAACAAAAGTAATGATATTTTTTATTATTATTGAGTAGGACGATTATTAAGAGTTTTAGCCATTGATGACCAAACTTATCTTTTCTTGGTAGATGTTGCAAATGGACCCATTTATCAACTTGGCTTTTATGCAAATAATTTTATTTTTATAGCATTCAATGATCGATCGGTTTTTAGCAGAAAAACCCTCGCTATTAATATTGGAACTTTCTGAATATGCACCACTGGCCCACCGATACCACATTAGTAGCAAGGTAAATGAAGAGATCTACGATATTTCCTTGTCTTGTGTATAAAGACAATGCTTTCCATATTCGACCCCTGGAACCGTAAATACTACTCCTATAAAATTAAGATTGTATTATGAGCCCTGTCTAGACCAAGGTATTAACAATTGACAAGGACTTCATTCACGCAAAGTTTGTTGGTGTTTTTTTATGAAAAAATGCTTCACATTCACATCTACATCGTCATCTTTTAGGACCTTTTCTTGGCTATGCCCACTTCCCCGAAATGATACCTCAAAGAGTTACGACCAGAAAATAGGATCATTATTGACCTCAGAATAAGTTTATTAAGCTAGAGGGATTTCTTCGTCTTATTGAGAACATTGGATAGGAATTTTCATTCCATGCTTCGACCAGGTTACTTGGCCTATTAAAAGTTCTCTGGAAAACAGGAAAACAGTTTTCGTGTAGCTTTTAAAATATCCGCTATATCCGATACCAAGTTATCTTTTATTTACCAACCAGTTATTTTGGTATATTCAGGTTATTTCAGGTGAGTTCAGAATCACAAACAAATCAACGGAGAGCTTCACTAATAAAGTAATGAACATATGTATACTACTCTCCATCCCCAATATCAATGAATTTTAACAGATGTGGGCCATTGGAAATTCATGAATAGTGCATAATGGTATTTCATTTATTCCTTGAAGAAAATGTAAGAGTAAAAGTGACGTTCAATTTAACCATTACCAAGCTATTCATGCATTCTTGAAAGTAAACATAAGAATAATAATAAATAAATATGTAAAATGGTAAGGTTTAGTGCTATATAACCCGTGTACACTATTATTCATTCTTATTATTATTATTCATATATTAATCTTTAGTACATTATTCTTTCTTTGGTTCATTGAGGAAAATGTAAGGGTAAAAGTAAGGTAGAAAATATTTATTGCCTGTTCCCTGTTCTGAGGCTGAACTCCTCTCAGCTATGCAGACTCTCAGTATATACTGTTCCACTTTGAGTTGTACTTAATATAAATAATTTCTTAATTATACTCAGTATTACCTTGAAGACGCTAATATTTATGCTCACCCATGCATGAAAAGAGAAATGAAATTTTCAAGGGTAATTTATAATAATTACCAATTTGCATATAGAATTCTATTAATTTTTTTATTGTCTAACAATGGTGTAACCCAAAATAAATAATATGACAAAAATCATTCAGACAATTTCCATGGATAGACAATATGATGCAACAAATTTTGTATCTGAACGTACATATCCAAATTATAGACACCTATCCAAAATAAAGTACAGAACAATTGACTAACCAACAAGACTGCCAGAAAAAAATCCTTCAATATAGAATTATCTCGAATTTCATAGAAAAATTTCACGCCTTGTTAGATTGCCCGACCATGAGAATAAAATTTCTTGAATTACTTCTCCACTTTATGATTGAGCGCTATTTGCACGTAGGAATGAGTATTCAAACCTGGTGGATATTATTACTTTATTCATAAATCAAAATTATCGTGTCATAATCGCAAGATTTCTGAGGGTTGAAGCGGCACTTACAGGAGATATAAATCACCACTGATAATAATATGTTGATGGCAAAGTAATAGATCGATAAATTTATTCGCGAATTTAAGTATTAAAATGAAAGACGGTCGTAAACACAACCCACTGGTGCAGAGAAAATCACAATTCTATAAAAATATGAATTTCCAAACTAGTCCTCCCATGGTATTCTGTAAGAAATTGCTCTGTTTTTTTCCAATCAATTTTCTTGAGTAACGGTTAAAAACAAAAAAGCACCTACTGCAGATCATTGTCTGGTTTGGATCTGTTACAAAAAATTGAAATCTCCTCACTTGTCAATGTGAACAAGCTCTCGTTTACAAAACAATACGGCGAATTTCACGCCATTAGTAAACTGCGAAACAGGTCCGATCAAAACAGCATTTTTTTACGCAAACAGACCCTATTGCGGAACCTTCAGTCTCCCACACTTAGGAGCCGTTTCGCAACTGCCCAGTCCTCATTGTAAGCAATTTTCTCAGGCCTCTGTCAATATTTCGAAAGTGAAATTAAGCCCTCGTGTCTCACATTCACGCCACCGTAACAATAGGAATTTCGACGCATTGTTAACTGAGTTTTGAATAAATAATCGAAAGAAAAAAGGTCCTACAATCTGCGGCAAAAAATCTATCGATGATCCACAAGATTTCGCTTCTATTGCTGCTTTGCATTCAGAAGAAAACTTTTGTGGAGTGTAAATAGGCAGTCTAAGTGCGTCTTATGAGCCACTTGAGTACTCCCGTGCTCAATGGCAGAAGGCACTTGAGTGCTCCGTAGAAGAGGATTACAATTAACACAGAATTGCATAACGACATAGTGACTCTATTTCATCAGGGGGTAATGATGGAATCATTATGTGACCTGTAAACATCACGAGATCGATGGTGCTCAGCGATGTCGAGCTGCAGTGAAAGTGTCGTTTTGATGGTATCGTATCAGTTCGGCTGCCAGGCATGGTTGACTTTTCTTGTTTTGCTCGCAATCTACGGATGAATGTGTGGAAAATTCGAAAATTCCACTTTCGTGTCTTTAATAAGTTCCGCAGATAAATTTACAACGTTCGATTAATGTTTAGTAGAGCGGTGCATTTGCATAACGATCCGCTAAATGGACGCAATCAGTGCTCTCGATGGCATGCAACGCTGCTGGTTCCTATTGCTACATAGGTGCAAGTGCATGTTGGCACTGGCAGAGAGCACTTCCTTGGGAGCTCTTATTTCTTTATAGAGCCGTAGAAGTTGTTTCCAAGAAACATTGCTGGAATTGCACCGGGAACAGCCATTTCAACTGAATTCGAAAGTGCTCCGTTGGCTGCTGTGAAGGTGCAAGAAATTTCACATCAGTCCGTCACTAATCAGGTAACATGTGAGAACTCATGCAGCAAATTAAACAGTCTGGCGACGTGCAGACATGTGCGGGATCATGGACATTTACAGCAGAATTACATTTTCCATGGTTCGGGCGAAATATGAATATGTTCACGGCTTTTAGAGAAATTCATTAGAGCACGAATCTAAAATTATGTTCGGAAAGCGACATGTATGCACATTCGGCGAATTCTGCTAAAAGGCTATTAAATTATCAGTCCGCTTTTTTTCTACTGCTTTTAATGGAGTCGCGGCATATTCGTTGCGTTACTGCCTTTTAAATTTCCCGTGGCGTTGCACAATTTATTTGATTTACGAGTCTGCAAGTGTTTAAAGCGTTGCCATTATGAGAATATTGTCACACCAAATTTGGAACTTAAAATATTATTGTTGGAATGTAAAGTACATAGAAATTGAGTTGCATCGTTGTAACCCTTGAGGTTTATTCATGTCCTCACACAGGCTGATGTAATTACCCAGGTGGAGAGTCGTGACAAAAATTACTTTAAACTTATGATTGGGAAATTCACACTTTTCTGAGAATGAAATGTTGGTCCATTCTAACACTAACACTAACCCTAATTTTAGGGAAGAGGAGATTGGGAAATTTTAACCTGATAAATGTTGCAAGTAAACCAGAATTTTTGGTATGAAATTTTTACTGTGCAACATCCCAGTGGCTTAGCAAGTACAATTCTCATAAGTAAAATTGCCTCAACCACTGGTATCCAGATAAACCACTGCACCTTTTGTAAGATTCGAATCCACGCCCGCAGAAGAGGAATTCTGCCGGCGTGCGCCTAAGCCCGCGCGGCCACCGGCGAATTCAATAATTAGAACGTCGTGTGAAGGTATCGGTGCAAACTATGGTTGAATAGCTGCGGCCTGTAGTCCTGGGGGAAAACAGAATATGGTAGTTTGTTCCCACATTCGTACATTTCGGCTCAAGAATACTCGGAACTTTGCTGTTCTGCACGGGGATCATGCCTAAGGATTGATCTGCAAGGAATCAGATCAGAGATTTCGATGGAACAGTGAAACGTAGGTTGTGGTTGTCTTGGTTGCTTGTGATACCTCGCCTGGTAAGTAGGTTTTGGGGCGATTACTTGCAATAGCCCATCCGGTAAGTATAAATTATTACGTTCAAAATTCCCGGGAGAAGGAAGGAACATCTCGAACCCATGATGAATCCAAGACAGATAAATAAAAAAAATTGCGCACTATCTAAAACATAAAACAAAATCTTTGCAGACCCCAGGTTCAAAAGGATACAAAGGGAGGACGATACACGGTCTGGTAATGGTTATATTTTTCTGATCATTTTCTGATCAATCCTTTTGAAAGATTTCGTAGAAATCTCAAATAATTTATTCTAATCCTAGAAGCAAGCTATAGTTTAAAAGAGTCATCTAAATTTGTTGGTAGGCTGGTCAGACTATAGTTTTGTCTGATTCCACAATACTGGAATTAATAAAATTACCTTTGGAGTCCACTTGTGTTTTCAATATTTGTATCGACACATTAACAGCAATCGATCTAACATAATCTGGTAGTCCAAGCAGAAGGTTACCTAATACTTCAAGAACCAAGCAGCCGTCCAATGATAGGTCTCCACGAAACAAACCAAAACCAATTACGAGGAATTTGCCTTTTGAAATTCACAATATTCCACAGAGAAACTATTTCGACTAATCTATACCGCTTAGTAAATTAGACATTAAATTAAGAAAAACTTCTGGCACTTTGAGTATTGATACAAAGAACAGACAGATATCCAGTTCGGGATCAGTATTAAGTGTAACTAAAAACTCAACGGAGAGAGAGTCAAGTAAGAGCATAATATGCCCCGAAGTAATCCTCAGAAGCCACAGTACAGGAACTTTCTTGCAAAGAAACAAAACTTAGAAAACTTCTGCGGATGATCGGGGACTCATATCTAACCACTGTGACCTAAGTAAACATCTACACACATGATGGGTAGCTTTTTGAAAATCCAGCAAATGGACTATGCACTAAGGAGGAGAAGACAGGTTGTCGTATTATATAAGACGTGCAGGCATATACACGCTGAAGATACGAATCCTTAGGAGAATTTTTCTTAACCACAGAAGACGACATTTTCAGTAAAATCTTTGTGAGTTATCTACTAAACTTATACAAGAGGGAGGGGGCGGTTTATACAAGGATAACTAGTCAGGAATGTACAATAAGCACCAAGGCTGCACTAGATAGGACATATTGAAAGCAGCATTCCTATCGATTTCATCATCTAAAGTCTTTCGTTCCCAAAAAAATTAACTTTTCCTCATTTCAAAGTTATCTGGCAAGAAAAAAAAAATCTTCCTTTCGTGTACTTGAACTTTAATTGAAGTTCTTGTAGACTTTTCGTGGAGGATTTTCTGAAACCACCAATTCTTCTACCAAGAGTGCTACTTCCGTGTTACAAGTTAAGCGCGAAATAGTCGACCCTGACTTTATAATCACCTGTCAAGAGCATGGTACCTCCGTTGGTAGCCTCCGTCAGCTACACTTGCCGGACAGTATTTTCAAGTGTATCTACCTTAAAAATACCAAAGCAAAATTAATGCTTGCTGCGGTGAGTTACACAGCACTGGTTCTCATTGAAATTTTAATTGCGCTGTGTACAAATTTGCGCAAACATCGAGTGAGCAGTAATTACCGGTTTTGCAGTTCGGTGAACGCATTTCATATAATAAAATTTATCAGCTATTCCCGCTGATTTTAGACGTCCTGCTGATTGATTCATTTCGGAGCAAGGCCACAAGGCTGGCACGGCTTCTATTCGCTGTTCAATCAATTTCTAAGCTGGGGCAAGTTCTGTGGCAGTTCCGCATATGCACAGTGCACGACACACTGAATTTCCACCAAAAGCTTGCGAAATTGCTACCAGACATGCACGTGGTTGAAATCTTTGCAAGCAAATCGCAACTGGATCCAATTTGATACACTTGAAAGATTCGTGGAAAATTGCCTCAGGTGCTACTTAACAAACGCCACAGTCAGATCTCGTGCAATGAAATAGTGTTCTGCCGTTCTCCAGCTCCCAGTGAAATTATTGAAATTAATTTGCAGGTTCTTACCTAGCACAGTGCTGCGGTTAGTAATCAGCAGTTTATGGATCTGCAGTTGCAGACTAAGCGGACTCCTGGTGGAATTTGTACCCAGCTTACCACTGAGCAGATCTGCCATTTCGTGGCGCTTTTGTGATATTTATCAAAAAGGAACTCGAAATTGCATTTCAATCGCACCAGGGGAAATACGTTCCAACATCTGAAAATCAGGTCACTTCTGGCGATATGAGGAAATGCTTGGAAACCTTTATGAGTCGCGTCGCGTCGCCTTGGATGCTAAGCTTCTCGGGAAGCTTGCATAAGTCGACGGGACCACACAGAAACCGCCAGAGATATCCCAGGCAGTCTGCAGATGCGGACTCGACAAATTGCAGACAGGAAGAAATTTGTCTCCGGCAAAGTTTACAAAATCCACGATTTGCTCGATTTCATTATTTGTAAACAAATTCTGCAGTCGGTATTGTGTCATCTGATATGCAAATGAAATTGTTCCTTATCAGATGTGACGACTGCCGGGGTGATTTATTCTCAGGTCGTTTTTACCAAGTGCAATACCCGTGGGTATACCGGTTGCTTTCAAAGTAGAACAGGTCCCAAATCTGCTCACTTACACTTTTTCCCTGTGAATCCCGAGTGTGGGCAATTCCAGTGGGACATTCTTCAGGGTCCCTGTGCATTACTTTCCGTTGAACTTGTGGGTGTTCCTTACGACACATGATAACATCAGTGAATCACAGACAAAAAGTCGCCTTAGACCTCTTTCACACATGTTTTCACGGAAATTATCCATGCATGATCGGTTCATTTACGCCCGCTCTTCTTGAACTTTCCGTTGTCCTACTGAACGTATACTGAATCAGTATATATCAGTACGGTCCGAGTTTATGATCAAATTTCACTGCTACTGAAGAAAATTTACAGAAAATTGATCCTCTGGTCAAGCATTTCTTGTGAAGTCACTTTTTCAACAGTGTTTTGGTCTCTTTGGGATTGTTATGCAGTCGGGCGCAAGTTACTGATAAAAAGTGAATTTGTTTTGATAATAGTAAATGTGAACGTCGATTAATGAATGAAACCTCCCTCGTGTATTTAGTTAGCCTCAACTCTTTAATTCGTGTTAATTTTAGCCACTTGGGTAGTCCAACGTAAAAAATTAAAGGGCGATACAATGTAGAGTAAGGTTTAAATTGAGGATGGATGAGAAATTTGTTTTTCTATTGTTGAATCTACGAATACCACTGTGGCGGGCCGAGAAAACGTTTACAGAATTCTTTAAATACACAATAGAGAGGTAGTCAAACTGATTCATTTTTGAAATTCGGAATAGTGAATTTTAAGGGCTTAAACGATATTTCCACTAATCCACGCCGATAGCTGAGCGGGCTGAGCCGCACGTCTGCAGACTTTTTCCGCTGTGGGCGTGAGGTCGAAACCTGTGAAGGTGCGGAGATTTAGTTGGGTAGCAGTGGTTAAGGCAAAGGATGTTGCACAGCAAAACCTTCATGCCAAAAAATTGTGACTCACTTGCAACATTTGTCAGGTTAAAATTTTTCAATATCGTTTTCGGTTATTTCCCTCCGCCTAAGGTGTTGTGCAGTGTGAATCATATGGGACCCTCCTATGAGCCCTGAGCTTAGGCAATAACTTAAAAAAACCCATTCGCATTTTGCAAAAAATATAGGTACCTAGAGCACGAAATGTATTATTGTAACCACAAGAAATAAGGCTTAGGGTGTATATTATTTCTTTTAAGAAAATATGCATCAAATCAAAGTAGACCTCTTGATGACTTTAATACTAGCAGGGTTTACTGATAACGAACGTCTCCAAACACTAAGTCCTCTAAGTTTGGATTTCCACTAATCCAAACCTCCGCAAACTGTTCGTACCTTAATTCATTCACACTTGAGGTGGAATGCAGGTCTGAATTCGCTCCAGGGACTGAATCGTGCAGATCAACCCTGAGACCAGTTGTATGGAAAGGGCGGGTGGACGGAGAACAGGTAGTAATGCTCTCCTACGCCGCGACCCTCTAGTGCTTTCAGCCAAAATCGCGAATAGTCTCTGGTAGAACACTCGGGCGAATCTTTACTGGGCTGCTAGTTAAATAGTTAAATTCACGGTGTAAGGAGCTTCATTATTTTTAAAATTAAGACTTACTAGCCGTCCAGATTACCTTACCCGAGCATGTTGAATTTTTTCAATTTTAGCGACGTAACAATGTCTTGATTCTTCGTAGTTCGGTTCAGTAACGCTCTTACTTTGTTAGGATTCTTCGGAACTTTTTTTTGTGATATACAAAATGTCAGGTTTATCCGGAGGTCCGTGTTTAAGAGAAGAAGAAGTGCTAGATTTGAAAGATATACATTAGAGTATTAATATGAGCATATAGATTTGAGTGGTAAAACTAGTAATAACATTTTGTATCATTCTAATTGGGATCTAGAAAAATTTGATATTCGTTGGCATAATGTGTAAAGTACTGCACAAATAATATTCCATGATATTGTAATTTGGGTAGAGAATTTATTTCACGATTTTTATATACTACAAAATGCGTAAAACATATTTTAAATTTCCCAAGCCCTATATACATGTTTCTATATTATTAAAAAAAAAGAAACAAAAATCCGAAATCCTACAGTCAAAGCATATTACCCTCGATTAACTCTATTTCAACACTTACGATGGCGGGGGGGATACAATATTTTGGCTACAAACATAGCACGCATAATGAGCCATAAATTCTTGCCAATGAAGTAATGTGAGGCCATAATAACTATGAGCAGAATTTATGGCATGTCAATTCGAAACGTAATACCCAAACAAATTTTATTACCTGACCAAGGTAATATTTTTATTGCCATCAAATGCTTGGAACGCGTTGTTTATCACTCCACATTGACTTACTTTAACCAGCACAGCGTAACGCCATGGGGGTGCTGCAGCATTAAACTTGCCTGAATCGTTTTGTGGTGGAGACAAATTCTTTGGTATCTTTACAGAATTTTTACCGTTCATTACCTCTATTAGTTAGTGACATTTCTATGGTTAAGATATTAATAAATTGCATTAAGCCGATTCTTTAAGATAAGATTTAAGATAGATGTTTTTATTCGCCATCTATTAAAGGATAGACAAACCGGAAGGCAATTCCTATTCCATGTATACACATTTGTCGCAGTGTTACCTATGCCTGGGGTCGTCAAAATAAAATCTAATTGGACTCTCACGTTCCAGGATTGTAAAGACTTCGTTGGAAAATTAGAAAAAAAAACTGAAATCTTAATGGGAAATGATTTTTCCTTGGATTGACACTGTGTAGTGTATAATCGTACGATATAGTAGAAAAGCGATTAGTTAGGTTGCATAAATAACACGGAGGAGGTGTAAAACTTAATTCAATTAAAACTGAAGTGAGTGTTGAAAAGAGGGAGTTTTATTGATTCAGAGGTAATTTTTGCTTCTCTAATATAGTGTCCATCTTTTCAATTCCATCTATACAGGAAATTTTCCTCTGAATGAAAATATTTTACTAGTAAAAGATTCTGTAGAATTGACTTTGAAATTCACTGCAATATTCATGCAGAGAACTAATGGAGCCCAGATTTTCCAGGGGTTCTTACATTTACTAACCCTGCTGTTAGAGTATCTGGCATTAGCACTATCGTGATGAAATAGAATCAGTTTTCTTTTTCATAATTCTCTTGCGGATTTCAAGATAGATTAACGCGATGCTATATTCTCACATAACAAGGTTTAAATTATCCACGTTGATTTCTGGCATTCCTCAGGGGTCCACCTTATATCCCGTCTTACTTATGTTACTATTATTTTACTATTATTGGTCGTAGCTGTATTGGTGGTGCAAACCATATATTTTAATTTGCATGGCATTCACTTACGCTATCATTTCCTGCAAAACGTTGCGAAAATTCAAAATCGGTCTAAAGAGTTTGTCACCATATTTAGGTATATAGTGGTTTTCAGCTGTGTACTCTTATAAGGATACAAAACTGTAATTAGTATATCTAAGGTAGCGTGAAAATGATTGAAGCCAAGAAACTCATCCATCCATCCATCCATCCAGGAGATATCCACATTTGGGTGCTTTTCATGTGAAATGTGGTAAAAATTGAATTTTTATTTCGAAAGTAGTAGTAAGGCTCATTTAACTCCACCTCCAATTTTAAGGTATTTTTAATTAAAAATTCAGTATCCATCCTACAACCTGTACTTATTTTTTCCTTCAGTCTGTAAAAGGAGGATGGAAAAAATAAACTTTTCAAAGTTTAATTGCTTGAAAACAAGCAGTGCGTGTGGGAAGGAGGAAAATGGTAAACTTCATAATTTCTCCTTTGTACAGGTGTATGCACTGAGACTTTATACAGTAAGGATCTATTAACTGTGCGACCTGAAGGAAAAGCAAAAAATAAGAATTTCCCGACCATCGTGTTCAATCAGACTTTTCCTTTTTCCATTTCAATCAAAACTTCTGGACCGTGAAGTAATTCCATTCAAAGGGAAAAGGTCCGTTTACCGGAGAATAAACACCGCAAAAAAGTAAAAGATATTCCGTTACATCTTATTTTTCACGGACTGACATCCCATTTTATTTTTTTATCTACCTTTCCCATCAAGTTAATATCCTTCAGGCTGGCTGTTGGTTGATAAGGATGTCGGGACATCATCGGTTTGATTTTGAAGGGACTGAAATTGGCAGGAATGGTAGTTATGCCATTTAAATCTCATGGAATACCCGGCTAAGCCTTCGCCTGGGAAAACGTTCAGGGAAGGTGAAAAAAGAGTTAATTAGCAAAATCAAAGAATCCCATTTAATTATGTTTGGTACACCGACCAACAGATGTTTTTGATGTTTTCCATCCTGATCCCGGAATGTGATTTGCTTCCTGCTCAGCTGTACGGGTTGCGTTTGATTGCCACTGCAGAAGTCTTCACTGATGGGCGATATAAATGTATAACCCGTTCTGATAGACTAATTTCAGGTAATTCAAGCGAACAGACTGCGTGTGGTAATCTAGATGAAACATCATAGTTGACTTTGGAAAAATGTAATGGGTCAACGGAGAGGCCACATGGAACGCTGCTGAGAGTTTATGCAGTACCTATGCACCCTTGTTTTTCCTATTAATACGGGTGCAGGTGCAATTGCCCAAAGGGTCTTTGATCAATCCTTTCGGATGTTGATTATCCTTCTGCTAGTAGCAATGACTATAAAGGGTTACGTAAAAACAGCTACCTGGACATGGCTAGAAGTTCGCTGCTAATAACAGGTTAATTGCTACCTGTTCCCGTTTACTGAGTTTGTTTTGGCTTTGAATGAGCTGGTCGGTCTATTTGAAAGGATGTGTCGGCAGGTGATAACTACTGATGCAGTAGTAGATGTCATTATTATCGTTATCTAAGAGCATTTAATTAAAATTGTTGGAGTGTTGCACGGAAAGGGTTTAAAACGATAGAAATTTGTAGGAAAGCAGATGTTTGAGAGGACATTTTTTAAATAACTTTCCTTTAACCAAGAAGAGGACGTTGAACAGGTAAATGAAAGGTTTTATTTTTTGTATGGAAGATGCAAGGGATGCTGTAATTAGTTTTGGGTTTGCAAGGTTGTTTCTGCTACATTTCTCTTGCCGATAAAGAAATTTCCTTGGGTATTTTTTCTTTTTTTTGGAAATATCCTCTAATTTGTTTTCAAATAAATCAGCACGTTAAAATTTATCGATGCAATCAACTCTGTAATGGATCAATTTCCGTTAAGGTTTACTCATCCCATTACAATTCAACACGAAGATTACAACGGAATGAAACTGCCGAATTATGATATCATGCATGAATGTCACATCGATGCGGATTTCTATTGCGTGGTAATATAGAGTGTAATGTGTATGCTTTCAGGCGCGGTTCTTTAACTGATATAATCATCGAATGTCTTGTAGAAGACAGAAAAATGAAGCTTTAATTAAATTGCCTTTTCTTCTTTTTCTCTAGAATGTTTAGTCTCACTGTTGATGTCGATAGCCCACGTTCGAAGATCCCGTATTTGTATTCCGTCAGCCATTGGCAGTTACAACAAAGTTTCTATCCTTTGTAATATTTGTCTGGATATATACTTTCAATACTTTAAAAATTGTAAGAATATGATAATTTAATATAATTGCGAAAATCAATTTTCTGTACATAGTTCATTCAAATTTGCCGCAAAGATGATATTTAGAAAATCTCTTATGTTTTAGCTGCTCTATTTAAAAATCATCGAACAAAATTAATAATTGGAACCTCAAGAGATGTCATTATTTTGCTTTCAATAGTAACACATTTCAAATATCCAAAAGCAATCAATAAATAAATTATATAAATACATCACAAATGGTACTCCTCAAATGCACTTGAAATTGACGTCAATTTTAAAATATCATATATTGAACCCTGTGGCATGATGTGGTAGTGCCGAGAGTAGTAACCTATCGATTTTCCAGAGTACAATCGATGGGACTGAATAGCCACTCTCAACCCTTTCACTGACTGAGCTAGGGCAGCTTTTAGGGAAACAATGACAACATTCTGACAATTAATAGCAATTAAATATTG
>QYTT01088254.1:39432-50305 GCA_006980735.1 Dasypogon diadema | reverse complement strand
TGTGGAATTTAAGCCGGCAAAGTGTATGTTGATTGTTATTTTGATGAAAATCAATCTGGAAAACGTCCAGTCATTTGTGGGATCTCACTAAAGTGACAAAAAGCTGCCTAGTTCATTTTGTTTAAACTTTAAGCATATTGAGTAGTTTAGAATCAAAATTTGAAAAAGGCCATTTAGGTAAGGTATCAGATTTTTAAAATTAAAATACATTTTTATGCCTTAAAGAAACTTATTTGGTTTTTTTTCCCCAAAAATGTAAGTGGTGACCGGACGACCAAGAGTTTCAAACTAAAATTGAATTTACCGGGTCAATTTGCTTGGAAATTTATAAAAATCCGTGAAAGTTCAAAAGCCTGAAATCTTGCCTAGAAGGACATTTTTAAGTTTTGTATCTAGACTACTCCATATACCAAATGGGATGTTAGTGGGTTAATGCACAACGCGATGGCTCATCATACAATGACTGCCATGATATTTCTTAACTTTAGAACTTTTCGATTTCGTAAATAATAATAGGAACCTTCTATCTGAAATGCAATTAATCTCTAACCTTCAGACTACTATTTTAAATTGTTTAGGAAAACAATATTTTAGCGTCGAAGATATTAAGTATAAATTATTCTAACTAACAAATGATGTACCAGAAGGTTCTACTTTGGGACCGTTTTTACTTCGTGTGTTTCTCAATAACCATCTCTGCAAGCAGATGATATTCAATTGTATAGTTATTATTAATCCATTTGGTCAAATAAAAGCAATTATGAACAATACGTCTTAATAGACCAAATGAAAAATTGTCGAGGGGACATATTATTGCAAAACTCGCTCTTCATGCATGGAAACTACTAATCCAAAGAATGAGTCATACACCATGTCCTTAATGATGATGATGATGTGAAGTTTCCTGTCAATTTGAGATTCGGAAATTTCTGCTGAGATCATATCAGCGATATGGCTTGATTTCAATATGTTTGTAAACCACATCAAAATGTATGCGTGTGGTGATACTACCTTTTGATAGTCAACGGAGTACAGCCAATATTTTCCAGAAAACGCAAAAAACTTCAACTTTGATGAAAACCTTCAAGAGTTTGATCAATTTCTGGCGATAGATCAGTGCAAACAATTTGCGTCGATTTGATTTTGATTAGCCATTGATCAAATTGTCATCCATTTCTTTATAATTCGAACTAAGTGTGATAAATAACGAGATAAATAACAATGGCTTATTCCCATGATTATTTTATGGCATTTTGAGCAATTTCAAGTATGTTGCATGTCCCACCAATGTTTATTGATGGAAGAATCACTGATTGCTTTCTGAAAAATATTTTGAGGAAGACCATTTGTAATCTTCGAACAAAGTTTTTTGGTATAAGTGATTCACAATATTTTTAAAATCGAAATCGAACTCGTTGTAAATATAACAACCGCTCGTATTTTAAAGGGGCGAGTCATTACACTACTTAGCTACTAAGATTTTCTATGAACTCCTTAAAGTGAGGGAAAAATCTCTATGAATACGGAACAAGACTAGTAGCAGTGTATATAAAAACGTATCTGAAAATCAATCTAATTCTACTACTTTCAAGAATATATCCACATAAAATAAGATCTCTGAGATTTTCTTACTTTTCTTGAATTTATAAAAGTATAAATCCGGTGGGAAATTCAACAAAATTGTACCAATACCTATCCTTGCAATTTTTATCTGAAAGGAAAAATATTTTTGGATGGAACAATCACTTCATGAATTCACCCATCAAAGAAGATTGACCTGTTTTCAAAGTCTTTTCTCCTTATTTTTCCATGCACACCAAAATCTGGCTATTCTACGCTTGAACTGTTTGCTCCTCTATCTAAGAGGATAGCAACTAAACCTCTATGGAGACATTAAGCTCTTTGCAAAATCTACACAAAAGAAGTTACAGTCGAATGCTAAAAGACAAAGGATGCTGCTGTGATAGTTTTCTTGGGCTGGCAGATTGAAACCTATCTTGTGAAATGGTTGCATTGGGAATGCAACGAAAAACCAAATTCGAGTGGAAGAGGTTTCCTGTGACAGTTTTACTGAGGCGTTATCAGCTGTAGCTGGTTTAGCCAAAGAGACTCATTTATTGATAGAAAATTAATGCTCTGGTGAACAAGTGGTATCCTTTGACTACAGTTCAGGTTATTTGGGGCCACCGTTCTTGAGATGTTTATTGGCTCAGTATACCTCCACAAATCGAATTTCTAGTTACCTTCATCTAAAGTCAAATATAACCCTTCTGGGGTTTAACATGGAGGAGAAAGAAAGAGTGAGTAAAAAATCTGCAGAAATTCGAAGAGAAAGCTTTTTCTTAAATGCGATTTTTCAAAACAACGCACACACACATCTGTTTGAAAACCGAACAAGAGAAAAAAAATTCCAAGTAGTGCATGTATAGCACTTCCCAAACAAACATTTGCATCCACTTTGCAATATTATACCGTTTTTGTTTACTTACCATGGAGGGAAGCAGAAGTTGCCAGCTGGCTCGGATGAAGCGATTCTCAACATCCATTCCGACTTTATTCACAAAACCATACCACTCCACTTCGTTTTCTCTGAATGTTTTTGTTTCAACGTTAACAAAACAAAGTTAAATAGGGAATTTACTACCACCTGAAAGGCGCCGGTATTTTTATGTCTGTTTACCTGGTTAGATTTATGCCACGTGCAAGGTAAATACGAATTCTTGGGAACCTGAATAAAGTTTAGTTTGTTCGACCAAGACAACATTTCCCAACACAAACAACAACCGATACCGTGGTTGACATGTCTTTCGATTTGAAAATGTGGGACAAAGAGTTTTCCCTTTCCCTTGGCTATGGAAAAAAAGTGCTAATTTCCGACTGTTTACAGGAGACACACCTATTTTGTGACATTCACTACCCAGGGGTAGAAATGCCGAGTTAGTAAAGAACGCAAAATTTCGTCTCTCAAACAAAGAGAAATGTCCGTTGATTTATTGCAATTATTATTCCGGGATATAGAGTAGAAAATTGTAGAATATTTTCGTGAAAAGTTAAAAACGACCTATAGGGCACAGTTATTCCGGAAACTACTCAAAATTCAAAAATTTTTGATGTAAACTTAATAATTTGGAAGGGGGAAACTTAGTTGAAGCTCACATTCATCTCAAAATGGTACTCGCAACTCAGAAATCTCCAGAGCCTTTCAACTGAGATGTTAATCCGAGAAGCTACTAAACCTGGAGGTAGAAGCTATACCTAAACGAAAGGCAACAATGTTGAAGGGAATATCCAGAGACGATTAGACCCGATGTTCAAAATTAGTGTAACAGCTCTAACAGATGCTTGGAGGATCTTGGGAGATTCTAGGCACGAGAAATACCACCGTTAATTCTGACAAAAATTTAGGACCAGGGCAAGGGACCATCCCAAATCCAAACTCCAGAAAAGGCATGAAATGGGCACGAAACAAACCGGTTCTAAAGACGAACCGAATGGCACTCAATTTATAAAGCAAGAATAGTAAATCGGAAGAATGAGGGGTAAATTGTGCTATAACGATTCGGAAAAAAGAGTAGTGATAGGAAAGCCTTGCGTGCTGAAATATTTCGAATTTTCCATTTCAAAATTGTAGAGTTCATGCACTCACCCAAAAGTTGTTCCAGCGCTTTTCCACAGCCAACTTCTACAAAGGGTTTACAGTCAACTCTATACCCACTAGAAAAGCAATACCAAGTTCGTTAACTACAATTCAAATATCCAATTTCGTTTCCATGTCACCAAGTTATCGGAAGGTTTAATTAATAGGCTTTGTGCATTAGTTCAGGTAACTCTTTTTGTGCTGTCGAGAAAGGTAATAACCCAATTATATTAGTCTCTTATACTTAATACAACTTATGATATTGATCTCTTCTGTTCCTTCTGATGACTGCATTTACAAATACCGCAAAACGATAATATGTCTTTATTTTACTTTAAAATTCAATATTACACCCACATAAATTAATAATTGTCCGGAACTGCACGTACAGGTAATATTACCTCGTTAATATTCTGTAACAGTGACACACTTTTGAGCACCTTTCGGATTTATTTCCTTCATGCAAGAAACGGGTGGAAGTCACACAATTAATATGCCCAATACAGAAAAAGAATTACACCATCGTCCGGTTATTATAGTCATGAAATTAATTACATTACACGCTGCAACCAGCTGCAATATCATAGTATAATTTAATCAGTCAATTTGAAGCTATTAATATTCTTCACGTAGTCATAAATTAATTAAGAATTTGGAATAATGACTGAAGGAAGTGTATTACTATCATTTCCGCTTTTTAAGATGTACGTATACATCAATTTCAACTAGCGCAATACGGGTCTACTTATTATGAATCATGTATCTTAAGCCGTAAATGAAAATAAGCTAACGGGTTGAGAATTTATGTTTAAAGTAACAGGAAGTAATATAAAGCAAAACATATATATATATATATAAATATAAATATATAAAGGTTTACTGCATTTCTACATTTTAGGACTAAGCTAACGAAAAAAAATTATTTCTCATCCACCATCCACCCATTTATTATACCACCTTTATTACTAAGAATGTTACTGTATATCTAGCGCCTTATATTGCAACCTCATAGTGTATACTTAAGCAAATCCAATGTACTAAGTCAAAAGAGTCGCCATCTATATATATACATACAGGAAGTCCTACAAAAAAATTGTTTACGATGAAACCCCCATATTCGGCACAATCACACGGTTGGTTAAAAATATCTGGCGCTTGATGAGATTTTAAGAGATAAAAGGAGACCGCGGCATCTTGAAATACTTCTCACTTTACATTTATTTAGCTGTTTGCAGTATCCTTGGCGAACAGGAAAAGCCGGGAACGAAACCACAACATCAAACGACAAAAACACGGCAAACAAATAATTATAAAGGTGCGGCTGGCGCTTAACCAAACCGTAGGTTTCTGGCGAAGGTTTGTCCTAGATAAACATCCTCCAAGGCGGTTGTAATTTTATGCTAAATTTATAAAACGCCAGGTGGAAGGGAAATGAGAAGGCGCCTCCTGTTTACAATAAGCGACTGTTCATAACAGCAGCCTTTCCCTGAATTTCACCGGGCCCCATTGTGGGTATATTCGGAGATTGCAGAAAACTTTTCTTTATAGTTGGCCATAACTATGAAAGTTTCCAGTGAATAGTTACCCCATTCAAACTCTCTTTTGTTCACATTTCGTCTGTGGCTGAATTCGCCCAGATGCGATGGTTCTTGTACAGATTTTCCGTTCCCACTGGACTTTGCACTTGTTAGTTGATGCGTAAAATATAATACATCAAGATGGTGGAGTTAGAGGAGACATTTGTTCTCTCAACAAACGACTACTAAACTTGCCCTCCTTCGCCTTGTATAACTTTCTATTATGCCAACATCCTCGATGCAGGAAACTTCCTCATAACTTGCAGTGCACCTTATTAGGAGGAACCTAACAAAACTAAAAGCGAATGTTTTCAGTTATCAGTCGAATTTTATCTTCAGCATTTTAAAGCTATCCAACATAAGCTCTTGGCTTGATATTTCCAGAAATTATTGCCAGAAGAACCAAGCATGGGACCTATTCAGACAAAATGATTCCTTCAATGGGGAAACTTCTGACCCAGTTTTTGGTGGTCTGGAAGTCGTCTGTTTGCTATTTTAGAAATAATGCGGCAGCTTATCGACGAAGAAAATTGATTTAGACGTGGCGAAATGAACTCGTTTCTATCGAAAAGATAAATAGCCAGAAATGTGCGACGTCATTGCCTTTAGTGGAAAGTTATAAAGTTCCTCGTGTCCCAGAAAATAGAGTCCTTCATTTTTTCCTATTAAACGAACTTCGGAAAAATAAACTTGGCTGAAAAGTCCCCGAAATGGCAATCAACAGAACACAAAAATCAAATTGAATCAGGTGCCGATTCGTCAGAATGGAATAAGGCCATTATGGGTCCTTTTGTCCCATATGGAAACACATAATATGTCGAAGTTATTAAGAATCCTGTCACGTCTGAGATCGTCTGTGATCGAACTTAATGACAATCTGGTTTAGCAAGCATTGGCTACGGTCCCCCGGTCCCCATATCCAACATCTTGACTATTACTCCCGAACAACTAAATCGATTTCCGGGAACAAAATCGAGTCTACCTCAATAAATTTTCCCTTTTTAAGGCTTTGTCCTACATTCTTAATGGAATTTATTAAAATTCGCACGGAAGCAATAAATAAATAGAAATACTGCTCAGCAGAGAGGCTTTCTGGCAGTTGAGCTTGGGGTTTGGACATCTCGTGTACAACCTCCGGAATTTGCGAATATTGCAAGTCCCTGTCAGGAAGATCCGATATGGTTGCATGTGACTGCCCCTGGGATTTATTTTTCAATCCGGGACAGGGATTCGGCACAGAAAATTTTATGGATGATTTATTAAAATTCAAAAATATCACGGACGAACGAAAATACCCATGAGTATTTTGAAAAAATCACCAGATGTACGTTCCGGAATAAATACCACACACAGCAAGGAGTCAGACAGGAAGAACAGATTTATTGGAGGATGGTGTCCGAGCTCTGCTTCTGGCAATATTCATGCAACCGAACTCCGGTTTATAAAATATACAAAACGCAGGATATATTTTAGGAACTGACCAGCACAAAGTCTGCTCCAAGACGAAAGGTGCGGCAGTGGGTTTTATGACTTTTCAAAGGGTAACAGAAAATGGGAGTGGTGTTCTGGTGGTTATGAATTTCCCGAAATTTTATAAGCTCAATTGGAAATCTAGAGGACTGAGAGTTTAGTGTTTGATATGGACTGTGCGCCTGCTTAAAACCACGAGTTCAAACAAATTCAAATTGAACGAATTTTACTTCCAAATTCAGAGCGATTCAAATCGTTTTCACCTTCAAGGTATATCGGTCACACTTTCATAAAATCTGCAAAATCACAAGTTCACTATCAAGCGCAACTAAACATGGAATCGCGTTAACTTTAACTGACTGACGATGACTTAAGGCGATTACAAGAACATCAAGATTCGTTTCATTCTTGACAACTTCAAATGAGATCTGTACGCACATATGGGTCGTGGGACGTTGTAGTACTTGTCTGAAAAATAAGATAGAGATCAATTCCAGATGTGAAACGAGAGAAGGCAAATTATATCGTCAGTTAATCTGACAGGCAAATTAACTAACTGTTTGATAGCTTGTGGGATGTTGGCCATGAAATAGATTCTCTTAAATCATAACGTGAAAATGGTCAATTTAAAATTTTCTGGCTCCACTTTAAGAGATTTGAATATCTCAAGTATTTCGAGTGTTTTTGGGAATATTTTTGGGGGAATGGATGAGACTATTGATGGCAACATCTATTTATGAACCCAGAGAAGTGTAAAAGCTTCGATGGATTTCAGCTCAATTTTTTCATAATTTAGGATTAATTTGGGAATAGTACCAAAGTAGAGCATTGTAAGCATTCAGCTATTAGCTCATTCCCATTTTTTCTTTGAAGTATATTAGAAAATTTTATCAAATGTAAAGATATTATTCTCTTAACGATCGAACCTAAACAATTCCAGACAATTAGATAGAGATATAATGAATCCAAATATTTATGAAAAATCTATTGTTGGTGTTTGAGTATCAGCTACCAAGCAGATCCATAGGTGGTGGGAAGAGGAAGCAACCGAAGGCGTATATAGATAAGAAATTTAATGGGGAAGGAAAAAAGCGTTTCTTAAGCAAAAGCATGAGCCTGAAAAGGCCCTCAAAATGGCCCTCCAGATCTATAAGTTGCCCTCAGATAATCGCTTGGACAGCTTTGCGCCAAAGGTGATTCACCTTAGGGTACCTTGATGCTAAGCTAAAATCCTTAGGCTCCAGTTGCAGATCGCAATGAATGATCCTCACGTGAGAGAACTAGAAAACCACATAATGGCTCAAGTCGACGGTGAGTGAGATCAAACTATGGAAGGGAACTGATTTTAGAGTGGTAGAGTCCTCGTTGGCTACTTCCTCAGGCAAAACTGCGAAACAAATAAATCCCTATCCAAATTTGACCCGGCGGATCTACTTCCCTATTCCAACCTCCGAATCTACCCGCAGGTCTAGTTGAAGTGCCAACACCAGAGTGTACGCAATAAGCTATCTGGACCTTGACTTTCTTCCCTGAGAATATAGAAGAAGCTCCTACAAATGTAATAAGGCGACAATCGTATCTGACCAAAGTGTGCTTTGTCTTGAGAAATATTGACATAGACTAGTTAATATGAATTTTCAACCCTTACTTGTTGCAATGTTGCATCTTACATGAGATACTGTTTTTTCCATTTCACCAATACTTTCAGAAAAGTGCAGAGATATTTTTCTGTTTGAACAATAATTTCATAAAGCAGAGTTGGGGTCTGCCTCACTAACTACCAAAATCCTAAAATTATTCTTGTCCTTCTGATTATGCAGCTTGCACTCCACTACAAGGAATCTCCCCTAGATCTTCTGTTTGCAGAAGCAATTTTCCAACTCCAGCTCATGTTGTTAAGTTTTTAACACGGCTATAAATTATGCGTACCCATCTTCATAAAATAAAATTTGTAAAATTAAACGAGACATCAGATGTTAATTTTCCTCACCGCAGCCATTGGATATATTGTTGCCAACATACAGCAATTCTGTACGAGGTTCTAATTATAGCCTTCCGCTCCTGAAAGAAGCCTATTTTAGGTGTAATTATCGTCCAATAGCTAACAAGATCTAGTTAGTACAAAGTGGCCGTTGTACAGCATGTGCCTGATAACGAGAACGACATAAGGCTTGAAATTGTGATCAGGAGGACGACCGCAAGGAACCTTTTTCGCTCCCGGGGTAGATCTGAAATGCCGACAATGAACACAAACCTCAAATGATGTGAGCAACACAGCTAATAATGGCCTTCGCCACCAACACACATCACCCGTTCGACTCATCAAGTTTTCATTCAAATCAGGTTCGTTCGCGGCAGAATGCGGATAAATAATTCATTGTAATTCACGCGAAATTGTATGCAATTATGCTGCAATGATATGATATAGATGAGCAGCATGCTATGTGCTCGAAACCGTATCGTGGCGGGTTTTAGTTGCTAGTCAATGTCACTGAGATGGATTTTCGGCTGCCGCGACCACTGCCAACGTGATAATAGATTAGCCTCTAGTGGTGTGAGGACTATGACATCGGAAAAGTGTTGAGGTCATAATTCCTGGCGAATTGTATCCTTGCAAATAGATTCACAATGAGTGAAATTGAATCTAGGAATATCTACCTCCCTACTGCGGCACATATTTGCCCAGTCAGTGCCGATACCATCATTCTGATTCCTATCTTAATCAGTCACGAGAACCGCAAACACGTAAGACCTATTATTAAAATTATACGCACTCCTACACATGAACAGCACGCCATTCAAACAAATGATAGTCATATTCCTGTGACAGCCCCATTCAAACTGGGTGGCTAAGCCCTGTCCTCCAAATGAAAGCGGCGGAGTCAAAGGACAGTGGGCCAGAGTAATAAAAGGCACGCAAACTGCAATTAATACATAATAGATCATAGTTGAGTGACACATTTTGGTTAGAGAAATTTCAATTACGAGTTTTCTGTATACTACTGGACTCACTGGTGAGTAGATTGCTACTATAATATGCGTTTTCCCTCGTGAATTATTTTGTAATATCCAAGACCATTGACAACAGTGCTGTTCGGGAAAACCTTCCGGGGATTTGGCCACTACGATATCTGGTAATTACAGGCTTCATTTGAAACATATCTTTGAATTATGGGGTATTCAATTATTATTGACAGGTAGACTTTTGGATTTCGAAATCTTTTATTTTTGTAATCAGGTTCAGTTGCTCTGTTGTCTGCCCATTCACGCAATCATCGATTACATGAACTTTAAAACCAAAATTTTTTTCAAATATCGATAGTAAAAAATGGAATTGCTAATCAGAGAAAATCAATATTTCAAAAAACAAGAACAACAAAGTTAATAAAATTGAAAATTGCGAAAGTTTATTGGTGAAAATTAAGAAGTTAGGCTGAGAAATCAGAGAACTTTGTAGGTTTTACTCCCGAAACCATGGCAAAATTTTAGCGTTGGATTGTTCGATTACTATTTTCTGATTGAAGGGTTTCTTTTATTGAGTTTTGTATTTTATCTTTTCCCAAATGAGCTTTTTTCACTACACTGAAAATTCGTATTCTTTCCTTATACGAATTCAAATTTGGTTATAATTCGTTCGTAATGGCGAAAATTACCCCTATTGGATGTTGGTACTGTTAATTAAATAACTATTCAGCGATGGTTTCAGGAATTTCGTTTAAGAAATCAAGTCCTTAAAGTGAACAACCAGGAAGACCAAAATATAGTAACTGACAATGATCCTTAAATGGCCTTATTTAATGAACCTGTGTAACGCTGTGTTGTGTACCAGGAAATTAGGAAGAACTGAAGTGTGAACTACTTAAGGACTTATTACGAGTACGTTATTTATTTTCGATTATCTATTGAATGGTTGTTAAAATTAAATTTGATTTCGGCGGAAGAATGCCATAGGAGATAGGAATGTTTATTGTATTGAAGTCGTAATCAGTGAGAAATATTATTTATATATTTTTAGGCCAATAACCTAGAGGTCAAGTTCTCAACCTGAATATGCTTTTCATAGAAAATAAAATAAAATAGAAACTAAATTGCGTAGATACTGAGTTTAAGATAAGAAAAACACCTTTTCAACTTGTACCTAAAATAAATAACAAGTGGAATTCCACAGGTGACTTGAATACGTCCTGTG
>QYTT01088254.1:0-39412 GCA_006980735.1 Dasypogon diadema | reverse complement strand
CCATTGACAACAGTGCTGTTCGGGAAAACCTTCCGGGGATTTGGCCACTACGATATCTGGTAATTACAGGCTTCATTTGAAACATATCTTTGAATTATGGGGTATTCAATTATTATTGACAGGTAGACTTTTAGATTTTGAAATCTTTTATTTTTATAATCAGGTTCAGTTGGTCTGTTGTCTGCCCATTCACGCAATCATCGATTACATGAACTTTAAAACCAAAATTTTTTTCAAATATCGATAGTAAAAAATGGAATTTCTAATCAGAGAATATCAACATTTCAATAATTTTTTTATTTTTTAAGCTATATAGTTTCTGTTATTGAAGAAGTTAATAAAAATTGAAAATTGCGGTATGCCACTAGATTCAACCTTGGATCCTTTTCTTGTTCAGGTTGCTTTCCAATAATTACTATATTTTTACTGAGATCTATCTATCTATCTATTTTACAGAGAAAATCTGCGAGAAAAACTTTACAAATTATTGACATTATTGTTACGCTCAGAAGGAAATATCATTACTTTCCAATTTAGCTGAATTTTGTCTAGACACTAAAAAAGTTTGAACTACTCGAGATTTTAATTCCAGTCATATTATCCCTTCCCTTTTTAAGAGGGGACCTTAATATTTAAAATGGACAAGGAATTGTCAAATGGACACAGAGCTACTTCGCTACAGCGCATGACCCACCAATGATCATTCATTTGGATACCAATGCTTGAGATATTTCTACCGGCGAATGTTGCACTTAGTTTCGCAATAAATTTTGTGGCTAAGAAATTCATAGCGAAAATTGTAGGTTAAATTTTAAAATTTGTTAAATAAAAATTATTCCCAATTTCCTCTACTGCAATTACAACACACCATAGTAAGTCGGAATCAAATGAGTTCAATCAATCTCGAAATAAGTAAAGGCTAGAAAAACCTCGAACATTAGGCTAACACTAGGGCACTGGAAGTCCCAAATTCTACGAGAAAGTTAACGTGAACGCCAAAACCCTTGAAAGGCTACAATATGCAACAGCAATAACATATACATATTCAACAGCCTTGGACTCTGCAAGGTACCATCAAGGGGCTGCCTAAGAGTAGATTGTACACCGCCAGCTGAGATGACTGCGATTTTCACTCTGTCACTAGCAGAATTCTAAATTGAACTAGAGATCAGAGAGAAAGTTTATTGGTGAAGATTAAGAAGTTAGGCTGAGAAATCACTTTATAGGTTTTACTCCCGAAACCATGACAAGATTTTAACGTTGGTTTGTTCTATTATTATTCTCTAATTGAAGGGTTTCTTTTATTGAGTTTTGTATTTTATCTTTTCCCAAATGAGCTTTTTTCACTGCACTGAAAATTCGTATCATTTCCTTACACGAATTCAAATCTTGTCATAATTCGTTTGTAATAGCGAAAATCACCCCTATCGGATGTAGAAATTGTTAATGAAAGAATTCAGCGCTGTGTACCAAGAGATTAGGAAGACCTGAAGTGTGAACTACTTAAGGACTTATTACGAGTACGTTATTTATTTTCGATTATCTATTGAATTGTTGTTAACCTTAAATTTGATTTCGGTCGAAGAATGCCATAGGAGATAGAGAGATGAAGTCGTAATCAGTGAGAAATATTATTTATATATTTTTAGGTCAATAACCTAGAGCTCAAGTTCTCAACCTGAACATACTTTTCATAGAAAATAAAATAAAATAGAAACTAACTTGCGTAGATACTGAGTTTAAGATAAGAAAAACACCTCTTCAACTTGTACCTAAAATAAATAACAAATGGAATTCCACAGGTGACTTGAATACGTCCTGTGCACTTCTACAAACGCTGTATATTTTGTAAATTCAGTTCATTTAATTTCTGACAAAGAAAAAATATTTGAAATTCACATTCCGGGTCTGAATAAATACGTCCATTCCGGCGTTTTGTGCAATATTGCGACATTTGTTTAATTTATCTAAATATTTATTTTTGTTGAAGCGACTTCGACAGAATAAACATGTTTTGCCAGGTGCTCAGGCATAATGAGAAGACTTCAATAAATATTCTAGCATTCATCCATGCATAATTTGTAGCCATTCATTCAGACGTTTTCAAGTCATGAAATTTTGAAGTTTTGGGACAATGTCGTCGTGAAATATTGCCACCCACTTTTTGTAGGAGCGCAGCACCTGTCCCCATTTCAAAATTTCAGCAGGCACCGGTGGTATAGTGTGCCATCACATCCATGCCATCTTCCAGCATAAAAGCATTGTGCAGACTTCTGCGACTGTAGTTCCATCAGCCGCAATCTAAACAATTCTTCCGCATAATTAAAAGCGAAATATTTCCCCCGCCGCTTAATATGCAAATTTAAAACGAAAAATTCAGTGATATAAACTGGAGAGGGTGAAATATGAAAAAAGCAAACAGTTCCATGACTAATTTCTGCATGTCGTGGAAGTTAACCGCAGTTTGAGATAGGGTTGATGGGGGTCAAAAGGGATGTTTGTACTGTCGAGAAATGGAGCAAACAACAATAAAGCTGAAATAACAGTGGTAGAGAGCTGGTGTATTGCACGTTCCGGTCGGTTTTCGTCCGATGTTGATTTTTGGGGCTGGTACAACCAGCAGCAAAGTATTATGGGGTATTGTGCTGTTTCACATGGAAACTAAATAGCAACTAAAATTGCAGCCGCAAGGGATTGCTACCTATTTGGGATGTAGATATCACCTGGAAGGTTGCCTAATGGAAGCTGCGGGGTGAAAATTAAGTCGGGACCTCTAATAAAGCCAAGAAATTTTGAATTAGCCGTACATTATTAACTATAGTCGCCGTCGTACAAAAATGTCCAATTTACACTTCATTTTAATTACCGCAGCGTAAAAGACAGAAATTTTAGTGGCCCTGGATCCTGTACATCCATCAGGCAGACACGATGTTCACCATGGAGTACACCAATGAATTATTCACAGGTATGCAGCTAATTAGTTAATTAACAGGTAAAGGCTAAACGTTGTGCAATGCGGATGAATCACACGGACATATATACTTCCGTAGGCAAACTTCTCTGGTCCCATTCATTTGTTTTGACCGCAGCTTCTCCAAAGGCCTCTGGCTGGCTGGCTTTTTGGCCTTTCCCATTCATGCACCTCTTGAATGATGAATGGCGCTTGGGTGGAAATTTATTTTTTTTTATATTTTTTCCAGCATGAACATGGCTGGTCAAATTCCAGATATAGTCATCGTGTGGTGTTAATGAATCTTGGCAATATGTACAGGTGCTAATAGATAGTACTGTTAGTTGTTGGATCCAAAAAGTCCAGCGCTTTGTTCCACTATCGTATTTGTGTATGCACTTTAAATTGTGCAGAGCCGCACTGCCTTATTAGGAATTTTTTTTAGATTTTTCTCACCTGGCATTAGTTCTCACCGCATCAACAGCTCAATAATTAGCAGTTAGCACTATTAGCCGAAAGGGTCAGAGGTTTATTGCTGAGAAAGTTGCTTTCTTTAAGAGTTTTCCGATGAGATTGAAGTGTAATTAATGGACATGCTAAAGAGCACTAATATTCTTCGATTTTTGATTGGTATTTGTAGATAAGCAACAAGAAAACGAGGTCTTGCTATTTCGTTTTGATGAGACGTTCAAAATATTCGCAACACCCATCAGAAAGCTCTATAATGTTCGAGTATAACAATGTTTTTGTTAACAAATCAGTAGAATATATAGAAAATAAAATCCCTAAGGATAAGAGGATTGATGGTATTTCTGAAATATGAATTTCACACTTCGAAATTGGATATGGCACGTGAGAACGACAGCATATTAATATTAACAGGTGAGAACACAACGTTCTCTTGTTTAGGATTCAGCTTTATGAACAAACAATCCTTAGGAAGTAGAAAATACTACAGATAATGTCCTTTCCAAATCAATGCACACCAAGTTATCTCGGTAAATTTTAATTAAGTTTCGAAAAGACTTTGCGATTAAAGTGGAGAACTTCGCTAACTATTTCCAAAATAATCAGTGCCATTTTAAATGCCAGAGACAGAAGAATTCTTTAGCTTCTTAATAATTTTAGGGTAAAATTATACTGCATTGAAAATAAGTTCAACTTTGAAACTCCTCTACAGAGTTGCATATGCTTTCCTCCCGGAAAAGTTTAGAGACTGATGCAATTTTCAATCCTTCTACGGGAATTTCTTAATTTTACTTTGAAAAACATTTCCAAAAATTTCCACAGGTTGTTTGAGTACTTGGCTACAGTGGTTTAAGATAGTACATAAACACCATTAAAATTACCACAAAACCACCTCCTGTTCAAACTTTTACATGTGTAGGATTGGAGGTAACTGAACCCAACCGCCAATGCTTCCTCAAAAGTTGAAGCAAAGAGGGACCACCACCCAAAAGACTTAAACGTGGAAGCGTCACAACAAGATACTTTCATAAATTTCTCTTAACAAGATATTTAATTACAGGTGGAATCACTCAGAGTGCACAATCTGCTCATGTTTTCCCTGCTCCACTAGATATACTACGAAAATGTCAAGAATTTCATCGTTTCCCCAACTACAGCGGAGTAGAAGTTGTGTTTCCGTGCTAATATTACATTACTGGTGTGGTGTGCTATGTTCTTCGGTAATCTCAGGTGACGAGATAGGGTAAAGATGCCTGGAAATTGCTTTTGCAGAGAAGGTTCTGATTTATGGATAGCATTAAAAGCTCTCAGGTTAAGTTATAATTGCAAATGTGGTAGCTGACGGCTGAGCAAATTGGCTTCGGTTTATATCAGGGGCGAAATACAATATTCAGTACCCTGCTTTAAGTAATAATGCTACTTGACTCGAGAATGTGCCCTTCTGACTTTAAGCCTCCCATGTTATACAATTTTCGATAGTAAACAAGGCTGGCGCGTACAGTCCTTAAGACGGATAAGAGTGGAGGGAAGCCCCCCAAAATCTCTCAACTCCGAGAGAAGGTAGCGACAACAGTAACAGCAATATCGTCTATAAATTCAAATCGATGGTCACTGCCTGCACTAACTACCGCATCTTCGCTGGTTTTTATTGAATCGAGACAATCAGACAAAGAATTGCAGTTAATCGAAATGGCAAGGCATCCAATCGCAAGATACAAAGCAAAGATAAGGCTGAAAATTTATTCAAATTAGATTCTACTTTGCCATTTGAAGAGTGTTGCGGATACAAAAGTGGAAGATGTTTGCCTTATACAGAGTATCTCGTGCAGATCTGACAGCAAAAGGGAAGGGGAGTCCTTCTGAAAGTGATATCCAATAAGAACTGTTGGGCAAATTGATAAATAAAGGAAACGAATTCACATAATGGGTTGATTCTTTGGCGTACCGCCTTACTTTTTTTCTTGCAGGAATGTTGATATTTAGCTTTTTGCTGTTATGCCATTTGGGAGTGAGCAACAGTTGGAAAGATCACTTGAGAGTTATAAGGAGTGCCATCTGAAGTTGAAAAAAGTTGGAATATTTTATGACAATGTTAAAGGGTCGAGTTTTCAATGAACGGATGAGTTATTTCGAATTACGTTAATGCCTAGAAACCAGAAGAAGGAATATGGTGAAGTCTCAACCATAAATTTGGGAAAGTAATTTTCTTGCATATCTTTTTAATATTTGTAACTAATTTGTCAAAAAGTTGCAAGTGCATCAATTATTAGTTGAGATTTTATCTGGATTTCCTTATCCTGGGGAACACAGATATTTTCCTGAAATAGTGCATTTTTCATCTTTGACTTCTTAACTCCTCCTGGGCACCAGAAATCGGCTAATTTTCTAGCTGATAAGCACATTTACACAATACAAGGGAATAAATGCCGGGAGTAGTCCTAGGAGAAGGACACCCTGAATCAACAAAGTAAATATGAGGGAGAAGAGTAAAAAAACTTACCGTGCAGAGGATCGAATTCCCAATATCAGCAGCTGGTCAGGATATAAAAGTAGGCCGGCAGGCGTGCAAATGAAAATGAGGAGATCTGAACCCACGAAAGTGAAAAAATGATGAAGAAAGGGTATTGCTAAAGCCCCAGGAGATTATTGGTGCCATGAACACGGCAACAGGTTAGTAGTAGTGGATACGGTCTGGAAGAAATGATCGAAGCGATCAGAAACCAATGGACTGCCAGATCGCTACAATGAATTGAAGTATGGATTGACAGGATACATTACAAACCGAACTGCCATATCACGCAGTTCTACTGCTTGAATCCCACTGTAGCGGGTTATGAATATACTAAACATATATTTAATACAATCAAACAAATGTTGACCTTCCTGGAAGACAACAATCTCAACACAATGATTCGAATAAAAACTTGAAAATTGACCTGTAAGCAGACTTTGGCTTGTAGTTAATCAGAGAAATCGAAAATTGTAATGTTTTTCGGTTATGGGCAACTTAGAGGTCGCGGTTTAAGTTAGTAAGTAGGTATTGATGAATAAATTTGGCTCTGACTCGGCGCTATACTGGGTACCAGTCGTTGAGGCAATACTACTGACAAGAATTGTACTTGCGAAGCCATTGGGATGTTACACAATAATTTTATGGCAAAAGTTTGTGGCTCACTGCAACATTTGTCAGGTTTAAATTTCCCAACATCCGCTTCCCTAATTTCACACCGCCTAAACTGTACTGTGTGCATCATAGGGTTGTCCCTGAGCTTAGGCAATATCTTAAAAAATTAGCGGCTATTTGCACGCTACCAAAACCCAAATACCTGTTTATAAAATTTTTTGTCGGTCTGTCTGTCTGTTGGTCCGGGCTAATCTTCGAAACGACTAAACCGATTTTAACGGATCTTTCACAGGCGGATAGAGGATTTTGCAAGAAGTGATATAGACTACTTTTTATCCCAGAAACATTTAGGTGTCCTGTATCTAGTACGGTGTCCAAAAGGATCCGAGGCTACAAAAACAGTTTTGGTTTTGAGTGGGCTTCTTAAAAGGATATATCACAAAAGATCCTAGATGATCCAGGTGATCTGAAGGTGAAGCTGAAGGTCTAACGAATTCTGTCTCCCAAAATCTAAAGAAATCAAATGGAATCTTTTACTAATTTATCAAAACAAACAAAATGAATTGGAAACATCGCCACATGTGAATTTTCTAAACTACTTTGAAAATTCTGAATTGCGTGTACCTTGTAGTGTTCACATAAATCCTGATATTTCTTTACTGTAGTGAATATAGATTTGGTATTTATTCGAGAATTTCCGAATAATTTTTGGAATTACTTTACAATCGAAAAACATACACGTATCTAAATCTGGAACACGTAAAGTGCAAGTTCTTGTATTCTGGCACATTTTTAATACCAGGCAATAAATACGAAAATTTCTTGCTCCGGTACAGAAACTGTTCCCCGGTTAGAATTAAGTTGCTCGGTTCGAACTATATTTGGGTTGGTATTCCGAAAATGTCATACCTATTCTTCTGTTTTTGTTCCTTATGCATCTGATATCTCAGGCCATGCATAGATTTTGAATTATGCCACTATTTATCTAAAAAGTTCATGCGTCGCATATCCATCGGCACAGAACAAAAAACTGCCGGGGAATTGCAAGGTTGGTCGCCTTCCCTTTGCATTCCGCCAATGCTTTATATCTGACATAATGAAATTGTCACACGGCTGCAATTTGTCATAAGACCCAGGAGACTTGAATACCTTACAAAAGCAAATTTTTGTTTTGCGCATTGCAGCCTGCCGCAGATCGTCCGTCACAGTTTATTACGGTGAACAGCGACGGCGGACAAAAAGCCTACATACAAGACGCGATGTTTCATAAAAGCCCATCGCGCCCCGTAAAGTGCATCTTTTCTCGGTTGCATGGGAATGCAATAAGACGAGGAGTGCGCAATGGACATACACAGACCCGAGCCGGAGTGTCGGTCATTAACGCCATTAAACCAGTTTTGATATTTTAATTAAAGTCCATGATGCGTTTATGTCGACACGCACCCATTTATCTAAATTTTTTGCGATTTCGGCTTTTTTGCTCGGTGAGCCGTGGCTGCTCTTTGAAGTCGCCTTAGTGGTGAATGGCACGCAGGATAAGCACGGCATGCAAACTTGGAGGGCATCCTTAATGATACGTCGTTGATACTTTTTGAGAAGTATATTTAGGCAACCCTGGAGACGGGACGTAATATGCACTGCTTGATGTGAACACTCTGCAAAGGGTGTAATTTCAAAACTTCCTGTTTTCTGCATAAAATAATACTTTCGACGAAATTAAAGAGAAAGGAAGATTTTTTGGAAGAAACTGTCAATCTGTGCATAGTGTGACGTGAGGTGGATGGCCTGGTGTATAACGTCAATCATATAAAACTTTTAAGTGGAGGAACGGAAATGGGCTTTCTGCTTTAATAATGTGCTCAGCTGGAGAATGTTGAAATCTGCATTCATCAGCCTTAATAGCTCTCTTAATGAGATGTAATTCATGATGATTGGCGAAAAAAAGTGAAGTTCATTATAAAAGGACATGTAGAGGATTTTAAGTCAGGTGCTGAGAATTAACGAATCCTGTTGGACTTTGTGTTGTTGAACTGTATCTATTTAGTAGACAAGTGTTGTCCTAGTGAACTAACAATAAGTAAGTAGGTATTTTCATTGTATAGTGATCTCGATTTTATTCCTAGAGCAGACGCTTGCTGCCTAAAATTATATCGCACTAGAGATTTAAATATTATTTTAGTCCATGTCATTCGTCAAATATTATTTTAGTCCATGTTGTACAAGTGTCAAGTATTCCTTACCAAAATTCAGAAACTATGTTAGTCCCCAAAATTAAAGAAATGCAATTAGTTCCAGAGAGTGGCCATTCACCAAACTTTAGGGACTGTATTACGTGATATGGGAATTCATTAGAAAATCATGAATTTTATCCGTGATGAGGGATTAATCCTGAGCAATCATTCACATAAAAATAAAGCAAACAAAGTGATTTAGTAATTCTATAAAGCTACAGTATTATTTCATTGCTGCTACTTAAAATAATCAAAAATATTTTCGTATATGTTAACAATCTGAAATTTGTGGGCAAGTATCCTTCTAATACCATGAAAATGGGTAGATAAAAATTTAACAAGATCATTAAGAAAAAAATAAAGTACTTGGAATCATCCAGAAAACTTAGATACGACTTTGAAAATGGAGTTTAATGAAAGAACACTTCAGAACATAAAATCAGAGGGTCCTGAATTGTATTTGCAGTAAAATTTCAGACATTATTTGCGAATATGGACGGAGTACGAAATAGAATTTGTATAAAATTTTTGAGTATCTCAGATACTCTTCTGTTTCTTGATAACTACTGTAATTACTGTTACTGATTATGGCATGGATTTCAAACCACAGAATAGTTGTAGCAGCGAATTATTATTATTTTTTTTACTATTCTATTATCAGCAGTAAACTATGATCATTAGTTACCATCGGTAGAATTGAATGTGGGACCTCACGATCCATAAGTTACATCGTTATCCACGAAGTCATAGCCTCCATGGTCTAAAATCCTACAGACTAAAATGACAGGCGCAGTTGTTCAGAACGGAAAGAACTAAGGCTAATAAGATTTACAGTGATTGTAGGCAAAAATGACACTAGCTACAGTTTTGTCGGAATTATTAATAGTAATTTCTGTTTGTTCAACTTACGTGTATTAAAAGAACGCTGAATAAAAGTAAATATAAAAGGTTGCCTAATTTGTATTAGTCCCTCGATGCATCTCCAATGTACGCGTTCAAAGACCTGAAAGGAAATCGGATTAATTTTCGTTAAAATTTCCGGTTTTCGTGGGCATTTTGCGAAGGAGTTTGTATGCCCAAATAAACAAGTAAAATGCTTAGGAAAACATACTTATGCCACCTGATGATAATAAGGAAGCACAAGATTTCTCAATTCAAACAAAACAAAGGAAACAAATATGAAAAAATTTCATAAAAGTTTTCTTGCCTTAGAAACGTGAATAGACAACAGAGCATCTGGACATTTTCATGAAATTGCCAGAAAAAAAACCATTTTCTGGCACAAATCACTAGCATACACATAATTAAATACGCGGGAATACTCACCTGTACTTTAATCCAAATAATCCAGAGGAAAAACCTACAAAAACACTTACGAAAAACTTAAACGAATTAAGGACTGTCAAACTTTCCGAGTGTTCAAATCGTGAACTAACATATTCCCAACATGAGTGAAGTCAAGAACCCGACTCGCGACTCAGGAAGCCACCACAAGTGGTGAAATTAATCATTTTAAATTTGAATTTAATTAAATTTTGCTCCCTCTTCACCACACTTCATGAGAAAGGAAGATGAGAAATATGCAAAAAGGAATAGAGGAAATTTTGGAAAAAAATTTCCAGTTCCCACATTTTAAACTGGCTCATATGACAGATGAAAATGTGAAATTTGAAAATTTCGGAAAGTGAGAAAGAAATTCCAATTAAATTTCTCTGGAATAAATCTGAATTTACACAAATTTGAAAAATTATATTTATGCGGAAAATTAAATTATTCCTGGTAATTATGCAAAATTAATGAGGAAGAATATAAATAAAAATTTTAGAGACAGAGAAGTGTGGTTTGAAGAAGGAATTTACATTTCACTAAATGAAATTTAAAGTTGAGCTGGAATAGGAGACTATAAAAGTCCGAGTTGACCACAATAAAATCCTATTCTTTGCTAAGCGACTTGATCGTGAATTATAAAGTGGAATAAAGTAGTGATTTGTAGAGATAAATAAATCGGACTTTATGTTTTTTCGGACTCTGATGTTTTTTGAAATTTTGGACTTGGATATTTTCAGGCAGACGATCTTGGACTTAGGCAATTTTCGATTTTTGGATTTTAACATGATTTGGGAACTTAGAAAAATTTTGGATTCCAGACTGAATTTGACTATATTGGCAGCTTGGTCTTCCTTCACACAGAGAAGATTTTTTAATTTTTATAAACGCCTTTTTTAATATTTTAAAAACGCCGACATTCAGCCCCGTGAACATCAGAACAATATTGAAAATGTATCCCAGCCAATATTGCTGAAGGGATCTTCGTGTGTTATTGTCTGGTTACTTGTGCCGTGTTGTGGAAGTTGGTGTCGGGTTGTTTTTTTTTTGCTTTTTAATTTTTTTAATGAACTTAATTAAGTTAGAAATATGTACTAACATTAAGAATTAGTTTTATTTAATGAACTTCGACAAATAAATGTATTAAATTTAAGAATAAAACTGAATAAAGAGGAATTTATAGTGAAACCGAGTGAAATATTTAGATTCAGTGGTCCTACTATTTTTCTGGTTTAGGGCATGAGTAGTTTTGAAGAGTGGAGCAAGGCTGTTAACAAACTCTGTGAAATATCATAAAGACCACAGATTGGGGTAGAGGTGCAGGACCCTTACAGCTTTCCCGATTAAAGATTACGCACGCCGCCTTTTTTTGTAGCAAAAAAAACCTATTTTCCGAGTAAAATTTTTGTATACACTTTCAAGAATTTCAAAATTTGTTTGAATAAAAGTACAAACATTGCAAGATCAAACAATCTTTATTTTAACAAAACATAAATAAAATTGTGTTTTCAACTGTTTTTCCAAGATACATAATTATGTATATTACCTTACATGTTATTATAATTATGATAAAAGGATCCAATTGTTCATTATTATTTTCATAAAGTTTCTGGTATATATTTCACTTAATGGTAATCGTAAAATGTACCCAACCAAATAAATCGCCGAGCCCTGTATAGGATTCTAACCCACACCTAGAAAGTTTGAAGGCATGCGCGTTTTTCAGTCGTCGGCGTGGGTTCCTAAACTAAAAAGAGTCTGTTTCATTCATAATATGACCAAGAATAGCAAAACGCAAAATTAAAAAAACAAAAAAACTGCTTAAGAGTTCTTCTGATGTCAGATTTTCATACCGAAATTCGCCATTTTCGTCTTCCATTTTGGAACTAAAATTTCCCTACTTCTGACAACACTCCTAACGATCGCTTGATGAAACCGAACAAAACTTCCTCGACTCATTTTTCATATAGTCCAGAAAAGCGAGTAACAGCGGCCGGTGCTATTATCGGTTCAAAAAAAAAGTGGTGTCCCAGGATTTCATGTGTTTTCGCAGAGAAGCCAAACTTTTTTTCCTAAATTAAATATTTTAATCTTTTACTTCTTGGAGTTCCACGACCAGCAATACCTAAACCTGGGGATACCCAGGTTTGGAGGAAAGAAAAATTGGCATAGAGAAGAGAATTAGGAGGTCGACTTAACGGGTTCGCTGCCGGTAACGCACATACGCATTAAGCTTTTGAGCTCTCTCTTACTAAATGCATTTTTGCACATACTTTTCTCACGAAAGCTTTTCTAAGGTGACAGTGCTTTTCTTTTCTAAGTGGCAGCGAATCTCCGGTGCAGAATTCTCCATTCTTTTTAGCTTTCATAACTCCGTTGCCTAAAAAAACACAGCTGTTAGAACGGTTCGAATCCATAAAGTACAGAGTTTATTCTTCTTTTTCTTCTGTTATTCTCTTTTTAAGCAAATCAGAAATATGTAAAAGCCGTTACTAACTTGAAATTTTTCTTAATGTTAATTATGCCCACATTTGTGGTTTTTTAAATTGCATTGATGAGAAAAATCAACTTTTAAATACAAGAGCTTTCAATAAGCGCCATCTATTTTGCCGTAGAAGGTTTATATAACGCAGTGAGCTTATTAACTCCGTAAGATAACCGAGAGTTAATTTAATCCAGTTAATGTACGACAACTTTGTACTCTGCTGCCAAAAAAAACGCAGCTATAAATGTGTAAAGAAGCTTACCCATCCAATCGCAGTCAGTACTTCCCTGGGCGATCTGGACGATGTGGTCTGCATTTGCATTTGGGTTAAATCATTTCAATTGTCATCATATGAAAACTAAAGAGTTTCCCATTTTATAGGTATTATGAATGTAAGGAACTTTCTTGCCAATGTGCGGAATGTAAAGTTAAAATCACTAAATGCATGTAATGCGTGTAAACAAGGAGAAACATAATACTCCGTCTTTTCCAAATTGAACCCCACCTACAGCCCAAAAAAAAATAAATTGTTGCTAACGAAGGCTACTCTTTAGAACTCCACTCAAACTTAATTCGACATTTGATAAAACACTCGAAAATATATTTTGATTAAGGTCCACGACAATATGAAAAGGTTTCATTTGTGGCTGCAGTTGAGTTATAGCTAAAAACGATTAAACGGTAAAAGTACTTAAGGCGACAAAATCCCTTAAACATATTACCTGACTACCTTCGACCAAAAGCAATCACTTAAGCCGATTTAGTTTTTCCATTCTACTTTCGTCTCCGGAAGGTATATTGGTCCATAAGTCTTCGCATAAAGAACGTGGTCGAAGGTGCCGCCCTAGCACTAGTGTCAATATTTATTTTTAATTTAGTTGAAATTTACATGCAAAGAGCGGATAAAGAGTCCACGACGTAAGGCGGCTCACATACCTTCTAATATGAGGTGGAGAATCGAAGGCAATAGATGATAAGTCTTAAATTGAAAATTTTCCAATCCCCTCAGCTCAAATCGGAGCTTTTCTAAGGCGGCAGTAGGGGATCATCAGGTGGGCGACACAGATGTAGTGGAACGTGGAGTGGTCAGAATTAATTAAAGCAAACATATCTCGTAAGGTAAGCCCGAGAGGGTTGTTATTTTTTAATCTGTGCAAATTTGTAATGAGGGTAATTGCCAGATATGCGGAATATTACTGTGCACCAGGGCAACCTGGGATGAACTCATTTGGTTCGCGTTTATGTCACGATCTATTTAAAAAGACGACGGGGAATTCTGCGGCTTCTCTTGTCTCATTATTAAAGAAAATAGTTAAAACCGCAAGACTTAAAAGGACGAAAATGAAGAGACAGCCACAAAAATCGCTAGCGGCTAAAACCACATCTCTCAGCCAACATCATATCGCTGGCATTCGTACGGCGACGGACAAATTGCACATACGCGCGGCGCACAATCTCTGGACTTTCTCGGCTTTTTCTTGGGATGTTTTTCTGCTGGCGGCTGACTTTTATGTGGCTCTTAAAACTAAGCAGTGTGCGCATTAACACTTCGGAGATTACCGCCTTTCTTTTGTTTCTTTGCTTGGCGGTCTTCCTGTTTCGTGGACGGTGGTGTCGAAAATCACTTTTACCACACACGACGTTGTCGCAGGCCTCAAGGTTGATGGACTTTTTACCAGGGCGACTTCAGGCCTCCAGTAATGAAGAGGAGAAGTGAAAAGAATTTGCTTAAGATGTTTACATACGGGATACATGCGTGGACGCATGTTATAAGACTGCGGCTGCGTTATCTCAACAAGAAAAACGAGACAATTGCGAAGGCCATTGAGCAACAAAAAAGGTGGTTGAACAATTTGCGCTTGAAGTGATTGCCTGAATTGAAGTGGTGATTTGCATTTTTATGAGAAGAGTTGGTAATGAAAAGAAAATGGTTTGAATCGGTGGCAGTTAAAGCAGACGTGAAAATTAACTTTAGTGCAAAGTGTAGATGCGTAATAATAACACTGAGGGAAGTGATTCTTCGAACGAGTGGCGGGAAACCTATAAAGGGTTTTCCAAACAGGGCGATAGAACATATAGAATAGAAGAAGTGAGAAATACAAAAGAAAATCTGGTCTACATTATGACGGCCAACAAAGAGTCTACGTGGGTATAGACTCAGATGAAACAGCTCTTGGTGACAATACTTTGTTGGTTGAAGATTATTCGAACGTGCATATGGTCATTGCTTTGGTTAGACCGAACCCCCCCCCCCAGTCTTTCGAACTTTGCTTCCCAACCTGCTGAGTGATCATCCACTCCAAGAGTTTTGTCTCTTTTTGGGTTAGCTTAGACGTGCTAGATCTGAAATTGGAATTGAAATTGGATTCCTGCTCTCGTTCGATGAAGACTTCAGGTGTAGAATTTCCTTCTCTTCGCTCAAATTCGTGTTGTGTTACTTACCTCTACAGTGCTTAAATCATTCGCGAGTGACACCCTATCCTCTTCCTTCTTCTCAAGGTAAAAAACTTTTTACATTTGTAGTCCCATGAGTAATCCCGAAAAATAGGTTAATTTTGTCATTGCCAGCTAATCAAGATAAGGCATTTATACTGTCGTTATTTCTCTGTTGATCACAGGAGATCTGTAGGACTGATTTTGTCTTCAGCCCTCCATCCTCGGAATAGATTTAAACAAAAGTGCTCACCTAGAGATCCCATAAATATGGCAGATCATTGACTGAACCTCTTTCCGGGAGCCTTCGTAAGAGAATTGTAGATTAAGAAAGAATTCCGACATCTGATTTCTCTGATAAAAATGTTCAACGTTTCACCCACGCCGTGCCGCACGTCTGCAGATTTCTTCCTCCCGTCTGGCGTGGTTTCAAATCCAGCACAGGACACGGCGTTTTATCTGGGTACCAGTGGTTGATGCAATTATACTGACGGGAATTGTACTTGCGAAGCCACTGGGATATTGCACAGTAATTTCAAGCGAAAAATTGTCGCTTACTTGCAACATTTGTCAGGTTAAAATTCCCTTTCTTCTCTTCCTTAGTTTCGCTCCTCCTAAGCTGTGGTGTGTGCATCATAGAATTGCAATACCTTAAAAAAAAGCTTATATGATCAGATCTGAAATTTATGAAAGGTATATTATCAGTAAGAACGTTACTTAAGACGGAAGTGTTGGGCCTGTATTTTCTTCACATTTCTTACTACGAAAAGGGCAGATACCCTTACGATAACTTTGTTTGCTCGTCCACATGGAGTATGCAAGACCTTTCTACAAAAATTCTCTATTATATAGATATTGATTACCATGGTATTAAAGTCATTTACCATCATTAACATGGCAAAATCAACATTTTCCAACGGTATTTACTGGAGTCAGAAGAGGCCAAGACACACCATCTACAAGAACCCAAAAAAAAGGAATGCAATTCCCTCCACTGAAATTAATGTGATAGGTAAATACTCACTTAACCCCCATGAACCCAACTTCGCGGCTGATTTGGCACTAGAATTACAACGAAATCAGAGCAGGCGAGTTTTCCGATAACCTCTTACTGACCCATTTTGATATGAACGCAGGTAGGTACTATATAGGTGCCTTAAGCAGGATAACTGCTTACGGTACCATCACTCCACACATCTACCGGAACTTTAAACCAATCGATCGATTTATGTGCTCGTTATCTTAACTGGACCAGTTAACGAGCGGAAAAATGCACTCAAGAAAATTCTACAACAAGAACAACGGCAGCGGGCAAAATGCACCAACAATGGCAACATATTTGCTTGCCATCAAAATCTCTGGAAATCATTTCCCTGCATCGTTACCCCGCAGGTCTTTACAAGTTTCCCGCTGGATTGTATAGAGCCCAGGCAGAGATTAACGTCAAGGCTCCATCATAGCTCCTACTGGGGGCGGAAGGGAGTTTGAACTTTAATCGAGCAACAAATCGCCGTGGATTTCTTAATGCATCTAAGATAAACTTTCCTGCAATTTGCGAGGTGGGTTAGGAAAATTGCAATCGAATGCTTTTATCTCAGCACTGCTATCTTGTGGAGATGCATGGTAGCACAGAACCCAGTTATCGGTCTAGTTTCCATGCAAATCGCAGCAGCGGTAAAAGATTACAATCCCAAGGCAGAAAGAAATTTACCAGGGCAAAAGTAGGTGCCTGCAAATTACTGAGGTGCAAAACTGAAGATCCCAACCGGAGAGATGAATTACCTTAAGTGGGTTGTGAGTGATGAAAGCAGGACCTTCGGGCGACATGTGATGAAAACTGATAATGTTTGCAATTCGATTGGCTTCCCGATTAGTACAGCTGCTTCTGTTCTGCAATGTGGATGGAACAAGGAACACGAATTCATTCACAGGAGAAAGGAACACCATGTCCATCCCGTTTTAGGATGAAAGCCCTGCCTGAATGGCTTTTCCTAACCATTTTTTGCCTTTAATGGCTCTGTAATTGTTGGTTACATGAATCTAAGGGTTCTGAAGATCTGTTCCTCCAGCTCAGCCGGGACTACTATTAGCAAACCTGCCTACAAAATTACTCAATTCAATTACTGCGTCCATTGTCTGCCCATCAAAAGCCCTTCAACAAGGTAATAGGTTTCAATTACGTCATTTTTTATGCGTGCATCGTGTCCGCGGGCAGAATCCTCCAGTGAATTCCTAATTGATTCCGATAAGCATTCCGCAGACGATTTTAAAATATTAAAGTTGATTTTCATGTTTTTGCAATAAAACAGATCGCATTTCTCATCTGGGGTTTTTGCTAGAAATCCTGCCATCTTTGCAGCGGAGTAAGCGTTTATGCTGCATAATCTTCACGCAATGTATCGCGGCTGACGCTGACCCATTCCTGGCTCTTCCACGTTAAGTGTGTACTTGCTGCGGTATATTTCTTCATTTGGACAAATCATTGTTCGTCGACCTGCTCTCGAGATATTCCTGCGATTCGCGGTGCTGTTGCTACATCTCTGCTTGGCATACTTCGCCTTCCAGTTTTTCATGGATCCCACAAGAATCCGACAACATAAACTTGTCGTGATTTATTTGATGTGTCAAGCAAAGCGTTCAATTAGGACTAACCTCTCTGATAGTTGCTTGCTGTTGGCTTTAAATCGGGTACACGGGAAAATTACGAGCAAACTCTACTGCGGGAAAAAAAATTTTTGAATCATTTCACGTCTTTTGCAATGCTTTGAGAGGGGAAACACGAAAAAATTGCCATAATGAAGAGTCTGATAAAGTGCAACTTTTTGTGGGTGGATATAGGATATATCGGCGAAGAATTGCACTGTTCTTAAATGGCAAAGTGGTCATAAATACTCGTTAAACCCCTGGCCAGACCACACATTCACTGGTTAAATTGGAACTGGATTTCAATTCACGTTAATAATTTTTCCTCCTTTCAACCTGCGATATATTGCTCGTTGAATTTTATATATTTTGTGTGAAAACGTTCTTCGAATTGTGAACGACTAAGGTCTGTCCAACAGTTTTGTTTAGCTACGTTTCTGGACAGGAACATTTCAGGCTTCTACAGCCTGAGGAGTTTTGGATCCTTACAAAAGCAGTAAAATTGTGGCAAGCTTTTTAAATAAGCCTTACGTATTCTGAAGAGACACGATTCTCTCTCGTGGCACATGAGTCATGACATAAAGATTGTTCAAATTCAACCGTCCTGCAATATTTATTCTACCCAAACAGTCCAAGACTATTTTTTTATAACTCTAAATTGAATTGATGGATTGTCAACCTCGGGTTCGTTAGGACTCCCAGCTTTTGGACTCCCGACATCTAGCTCCCCTTCCTTTACCATATTCCTTCGGGCCGGCCCCTTATTTTAGTTGCCCTGTGGAGCATCTCTCGTATCGCCTCGATTCTTCGTGCTTAAAGTATTCTCCAACAACCTTGCCACTAACTCTCACTCTCAGAGGCCCTTGCTCTCCAGCATAAGAAGGCCCGACTCCACGGCTAAGCTCCCGGCTGCCCAGCGTCGTTCCTACGGATTCCGAAATAGGGGCATTACGTTTAGTTGGCCTTACCGACCTTGTGGGGGTAATACCGAAAGCACCCGTGATCGCTCGGGAAATGTGTGAGATAGTGATTCACTTGTTTTCTGCAAATCCACCATCCGATCCATGGAAGCAGTCTGACAATGTATCGCCTCCATTTTTCGCCATCCCATGCACTTGGCATCTACTAGTTCCTTCTTGCTGGCCTGTTCTCGCCCCACTTCAGTATTTTAACGTAGAGGACTTCTCTTTCCACGAGATTCGAACCCACAGCAACAGGGGAGAAAATTTGTATACGTGCGCCTTAGTACAGGATCAAAAAGGTCATGTTTACTGACAAGTTTCACAAGACTCACATTACTATTATCAGCGAAGAATAGCTCTCACAGCGAGGTCCGTAGGGTATTTTTGTATTCGCAGTCTAAGGTCTTAATTCCATCTTTCTATGAAAACCTGGAGAGATTCGCCTCGATTTACCGGGCACAGAAGCTGGCGCTGGTTCGTGCTTTGATTTTGAATACTATCATATGGATATATAAACATTTGAAGATACAGATGTGGTAAATCAGCCCAGTGGCTCTCATCGTTTGTAGAAAATAGGTCATACGTTAGTGACCAGGGTTAGTTCATTAATGATTTTGATAGCGCAAAGCATATTGTAAGATCAGCAAAAAATATATTTCTTACGGCCAAGAAACTTAATACCAAATCCATGTGGCGGCAATGTATTGTACCTACCCTTCTTTTAGCCACCACAATTCGATTCAATTCATGTATGATCTACGTATCTCGCTATCTTCAACTAGGATAGAAGTATTCCGACATTATGGAAATTCTGGTGGAAGATATAAAGATAGTTAATGATCTTTGTTCTAAAAAATACGCTCTATGAAAAGGAGCTCAATTACTCCATTCGTACAATCTGGCAAGCACAAATCAAACAAATAATTGGAAGAAACAAAATTTGTGATGCTAAGTACACAGCAATTTTGCACCGCTCCCACCTTCGCTGAGAGATATTGAAAATGAGATATTCATATTGCAGGGCCAGATACTCCTTCTCGGAAATTGAAAATTTTATGTCCATATTCAAGCTCTACCTCCGACCAAATGAAGTTTCTCAAAACCGCATTACTTCGAAAAAGAGGACCCACGTGGGTTGTCAATTTAGGCCCACAGATGCAATTCTTATTGGCATAAACTTCACCACGCCATCCGTTCACTCCAGGCAATTTTGCCTTAAGATGTGAAATGGATTCGATTAATGTGGACTTTATGGCCGCGGTGCAGGATAAACAATTCAAATGCCCACCAACACACGTGGTCACAGCCATCCCCGCATCCAGTGATTACCGCCTCGGTTACCGCAATGACATTAAACTTCGATAATCCTCCTAAACGTTTTCTGATCAACGCACACAGAACGCCATGAAGCCACCCGCATAAATCTCAGGGCCCTTGCCCGTTTGATATCTCTTGGCAATTTTCATAATTTTCAATTTTCATAAATTTTCATAAACGTCAAATTATGACAAATACCACAGCCCAACTATTTTGGCGGATTAAGGCACAAGGCACAAGGCACCAGCCAACCAGCAGCAGTTGAACGCAAGTTGAACGGCACAACTTGTTTCCACTTTAGCCCTTTGCCTTGAGGACGGAGCGAAGAAACTCCTCCTTTGGGGCGAAATCGGCAACTTTTCAATTTATTACTCAAAGTGGTTCAATTGGCTTAGCCCCAAATGGTTTTCTGATTTATTGCACAAAGGCACGCAATATTTATCCGGGATTTGGCAGTGCAAGTAATTATTGCGTCAGTGCTGCCATTTCTATTTATGGCCCCCGGCAGAAAGCCATTCGCGACCGACGGAACATGGAAGGGTTAAATTGATACTGAAATACTGCAAATGTTGATAACATCGCCTGTAATGGCTCAATGTTTGTCGGGTTTTTGATGGAAAGGTTCCGAAGTTCCTTTTGTTTTCTGAATTTAATTAGTTGCGACAGAATTAATTTGTGTTTAGCCACTGTTTGTGTAATTAACGCACGATACTATTCTTTTGCATAAACGTCGCTTTCATCTAGGTTTACGCGGCATTCACTATGTACATACAATAATTAATTATGCTTACGGCAAATTGGAAGATTAAACGGGTAATCGTGAGGGTATCTAAACCCAATATAATGCACGTTATGATGAGCATAATCAGACTTTTGGCGGTAAAATTTGCACTTTGTCTATAAACTTCGCTTTAGTGCCTTTAGGGCAATCTGTGTTGATTGCATCATATAATATCAATTCACTATTTGAATTAATATGTTCTAACACTGAAGTAAGCGGGAATTTTACAGAAATACAATCACCATTACCAACGAATTCAGCAATTCAATAGTTACAAATATTATTTTTCTATTACTGGGTAGTCTTTGTGACGATGAATTCCACAGGAGCAGCGGTAAAATAATAGAAAATAATCAACATTTCAATTGGACTCCAAAGTAGCGATACCTAAAGTTACCAACTTGTCGGCCAGTAAGCCTAAAGTTCTGGTTTTAACTTTGTATGACATGAACGATGAGCTTTGTACAGTCCCAGCCAAAAGTTAGATTTATTCTCTATCTCAAGCATCTTGCAAACGAACTATGCCACACTATACTGTTATGTTATAATATATTAGAATGTATAAATACACAGATGATTGGGCTCCGCAAAATGAAAATCATTAAGATCTTCTGTTTTGTATTTGGACAAAAAGAATTTAAAAATTTCTTGTGTTCTCGTGAATTTTTAGTTGGTATTACAGGAGACTTCGGGATTGGTTCCACATTTTAAATAACACCTAATGATACCTTGACGCTATTTTTATTTATCCCGCTGTTACTAATAGAAACGACAAAATAAAAAAATTAAGACTTTATTTAATATAACGTGTCGATTACTTTTGAAATCTTTCGTTTGGTTCTCAGATTTCGTCATTTTATACCGTGTTATTTGGAATTGGATTTAAGTTAGGTTTTAAATATGTCACCACCTAATATTTCTTCTTTTCTTTGCAGATGTAATCTGAGGTGGATAAGATGGGTTGCCATAAATTCATTCCTGTTCGAGAAGTGTCTATTTACATAGGAATCACTCGTCTGATACACGACTTAAAATTATCGCACATACCACAAAATTTCCTTCCGGGTTGTAACGTCTATTTGTAACTTTGAGATTAAACTGAGACACATTGAAGCCGCTAATTTTACGGAAGTAGAAATATTGCCCATTAAAACCGATTTTAAAAACTACTGGAAATTAAAGCAAAAAGTCCAAGTAGAGTGGCCTTTTTGCGCTATAAACTCTTGGTAAGTAAAGTGGATGACCATTTCGTATCCAAGAAATTATTGAAGCGCATATAAGCAAGAAGAACTTTCAGGCAAATTCATTAAAAATGGAATATGAGCCAGAAAATTGGTACTCTACTGAGTTGACAATGATAAAAAGTGCAGATTCATGACTTTGGTGTAAGGGCATTAGTAGTAGTTTTGGATGACTTTAAGAACACCTAACCAGCTCTTAAACAAAATATGAATCAGATACCACCTTACCAAAACCAGTAATGTTTGACACAATTTTAAGCAAAAACTGTAATACCACCTTCCTGGTGCAAAATATTAAAGAAAGTCGGAAGTGTATCACTGGTACGTATCACTTTCGCTGTCTCATCATCGAAAGTAATTAGCATCTACTTCTTGGACCAGTTTTGTGCATTTAAATCAATTTATATGTTTTAAAGTGGAAAACCCTTCCGGAAATATTCATAAATGTACCTGTACCAGACGAAACTAATTTCAGAATTGATGTTTCCTGTTCGCAAACTCAACACTGCCCACTGGCGTCTACCCTTTTACGTGAGAAGCAACAAGAATAAGTGGCGCATGAAAAATTGCGAACCGCGAATACCCCTTCGCTATCAGGTCCAATCGGGGCCCTTCATGAAGCCCCAATGGATGAATTAACATGATTTATGCCTGCACATAAACATCCCGAGGTGTAATTTTATTAACACTGAAACCGAGTCCGCAGCTATGTATTTATTGGGCTGAAATGTTTCGGGTGCAACAGACGATTTCGGGAAAGTCGATGACCAGATTTAGATGGAGATGATTCTCTGGCCGGCATCATGGAAGATGCACAGGCCAACAAATGCAACACTGACCGAGCCGAGACCGTAGCAGTTCCTGGTTGAAGGCGGCATGTGAACGTGTTAAGAAATACTCGCCTTTGGCACTCAGAAATGCGAAAACACTGTACAGAATAATTTGGTCGCGAAAAATCGGATATCACACGAACGACGGACGGCGGACGGCGGTATTCCTCTTATTAAACTCCTTACCTGATGAGCGATTTAATTGCTTGTTAGGGCGTTTGACAGGTGAACGCAAAGGTTTATTCCGATTACCAAGTGTGAAATCTCCAGGTAATAATGAGATCTGATCAGGGTCGGAGGCCATATAAATTATGCAGGCGGGTTCTTCCAAAACTCCAACCTTTCGCCGAATATTAAATTTTTAATTACTTTAGGCCCAAAGATGCTCTGAACAGATTTGTGAGAGGGCTGTAAATATTTTTTTTTGCATTTTTTTCTTAACACTTATTTCGTTATGTCAGTGGGAAAATTTATCTGCTCAGATTGTATACCTTCGGAATAAAGCAACCTTGTCCATAAAGCATGATGTCATTCCTTTTCTCCGTCGAGTGTGCTTGTGTTGTGATGAAAGAATATATCAATGCTACCCTATCTATCTTCCTAAGGTGTCTACCAAAAAGATACTTTTCCCTTGCATATACGACTATATGCTGCACATCTCCTATCATAGATACCAGTAAACTTCCAAATTGTTATTAGATTTATTATTTTGTAAAACCCATTTCCGTTTCAGAGCAAACAAAGGAGTTGTACAAATAGAAAGGACAAAAACGTTTTTGCAGGAACAAGTGGTCGGCCCCCCTAGTTTTCGATGTGAAAAACAGACAAACTGAAAGCGGCTCCCGTTTGTTGTCTGTTGTCTTCCTGTTGACACAAGATAAAAAAGAGATCTTCCCGTAAAATATGGAAATTATTATGAATACCCCCGTAAGAGTCAACTTCATTTGAATAATTTCTTTGGATTTAAGTCAACCGTTATAGCAACAAGATTTACTCAATTTTGTTTTTATCTTTACAGGACTTTTGTATTTGAATATTGCTTTTAAGTGAAGCCTTCGATCTGGTTTATTTTTTTTTTTATTTCATTTCTGTTATTGTTTAATTGGAATCTTTCATAAAATGACAGAGTGTAACTGAATATTCTCTCTGTCTTCTCAACAACAGATGTGTAAAAAGTTTATTTCCAAGAGTTTGGTATATGTAGTGCTACAATCGTGAGCCTTATTCCCAGATGAGTCAAAGGAAGAAAAAAGGTATTTAAATTAATTAATTATTTTTTTCATAATTATGAAAGATTACGATTTTCAAGAGAGTGCTGCTCGCGATTCGGCGCAAAACACTTTGGAGATCTCACTAATGCCGGTAAGCTTTTCTTAGATAGATGTAAAACAAAGGATATTATTCGGCTATAACTATCTGGTGGCTGCCACTTTAATGAGACCTACTTCAAGTTTGCTATTTCTAGAATGGAAAGAAGTAAAAGATACATTTCCTTCTTTTGCAGTTATTTAACAGGTATTTAAAGTTTTTACCCTGTTGATTTAACAAAGTGCAAAACAACACAATTCAAAATACAGTCAGTGTAATTAAAGTTTCCAGCTGGTATATCCTTGTATCCATATAGGGGCATTTACCCTCCACTAGAGTGCAACAACAAATTAAAACACGAACGACTGCAAAACAATTCTATTGACGACGTCCTGAAAATAAATTCCCGACAATGATGAGTAACTGAAAAATGATTCAATACGAGGATGCCGGGAGCATTCTAATGGCTCTGTCTGCATTAATATTCAGCGCAGTATGTACAGAAAACAATTAAAATGAAATCTGACGGAAAATTAGTAGCACAGAGGCAAAATGCTCCACCTGAGAAAAATTCAGGTGTGCACGTATACGTTACCTGTTCAAGATTTATTTTCTATTATCTATTGAGGTAGGAAATTTGAAATCCCTTCGTGTAGGGAGCAAAGGAGCGCTCTGACAGCGCACCATTTTTCTTCTAGTACAGCACGACAGAAGCAAGTAGGACAATAGGACATTTCATTTGTATTCAGGATATTTTCGCATTGTTAAGTTTCGTAAAAGAATGAAACAAAGCACAACAAGAAAATCTTGAATCATGAAAGTTAACCACCAATAAGCCCCCCCACCCTTTTTACTCTGACAGGCGGAAATGTAAAGAACTGTCAACTGAAAGATTTCCATAAACCTGTCTGAATGACTTGATAGTCGGGTGAATTATGAGGTCACATTGACCTTCTTTTTGTAAGCTCTACATCTACCTAAGTGCTCTCTCTATGAATGTGGTATACTGGTATAAGGTATTCGTGAATGACTGACTTTTTCGGTACTATTATGACATGTCTTCTTGGGAGTGCTGAATGCATGGTGTGGTTGCAAAATAGGGCAGCAGAGGATCAAGACGAACTGTATACCATCTTTTAAGTGTGAAGGTTCACACCGGTATCTACGAATTATTGCGGCAATTAAAATTGTTACCATCACGATTTGTACATACTGTCGAGCGAACTCAATTCACAATTTTTATTGCAATTTTACACAAAATTACTTAAATTAGTGGAGAAATCCCAGTACTTTACTCCAGCAAAACATCAGCAAATCACTGCCGTATAAATAAGTTACGTAACCAGAGGGGAAAGTCCAAGACAGATTGCAGGTGAATTTTGCTTTTCGGAGAGGTAGCACTAGAAGAATGCCAACATTACAATGGCATGACGGTCTCTGGAGCCAACAACTCCAGAGCATTATAAAGTGCATCCTTCAACTTGTGCAGTGGGGGCCCGGTACCCCAACATTATTTATGATCATTTTGTGTGCAGTGCAGCATAAATTTCACAAATTATTGTCTGACCGCGTGCAGTAAATTTGCTGAGGCCCAGAGTCGAGGACGCGAGCCATAAATAATCAAAATGTGCGATAGGTGCCAGGTGTGTAAGTGGCGATAGATAGCAGAATAGGCTCAAGTTGGAGCTGGAGGTGCTCACAGGCACATGGAAAGAAAGTTCTAAAGGGGGACATGCGTGCATGTCGACAGCGTAATAAATTAAATTTTCTGGAAGACATTTCCGTCAGCACAAATTGTTGCTCTGTTAACAAATATCGCCGCCGACTGTGCACGATAACGCTTACTAGACGGATAGAGAGAGGTGAAAGTAAAATAAAGGACAAAATATTGGGAATATTATCATTGAAGAGGGGGAAGATGGAAGATTTCGATTGGATAGCCACAAAACTGGATATTTTCTCCAACGACAATGGGGGATGTAATTCATTGAATGAATGGCAAATATTTCTCTGTGGAGTACTTTTTATTATAACCAAAATTTCCTTATATGGAAGGGATGCATTTATTACCGTCGGTGACTCGGATGAGAACACGAAAGTCAGTAGTACCGCAGAGATCGAAGCATTCCATAACGAACTGAAACGACTTGGCTTAGACGACCGAAAAGTGCTAAGAGGTCAGTCAAACTCATGGGTGATATGTACAGATGGGACAAACTGAAGAGACTGGACTGGACCAGGTAAAAGAGCAGAAGTTGCAGGTATCAGTCGAAAAGGGCGGTGGAAACTATAAGGTTGAGAGGTGAAAACCGAACTCTAGATGTGGCAACAACTGCAAGGAGGTTCCAGGGCCCTTAGCTCTAGTACCGAACGAGGAGTTGCCTCTGTAGCAAAAGAATGGCGAAAGGGATGAACAACTGTCTAAAGTTGTCAGTCTGAGCCCATCACAGGGAGGCGTCAGAGCAAAGCGGAGGAAACGTACGGAGAAGGAATGTAAGCGGATTCAAGGTAGGAGGAAGGCTTCGAAGTCCATGACGGCAAATATTGGTTACGTGATTAGAGAGGGACAGTCTATGATGTCAGGTGTGGTTGTGGACTGCAGTTGGCGGCTTTCAGGAACACTGGATGCTATTCCGATGAATTGCTTAGGTGTATGAACCACAAATTTTAGTTTCTTTTCATGCACGATATCAAATGTTCTGGAAACACTTCATCAGTGTCCAACTGTGACAACATATTTGTAAGAGTGTAGTAGCCCAGTGTAAAGATTTATATAGAATTTAGTAATATGCTTGTCGAGTTCTTGTCTATAGAAAAATCGACTAACTTGATTGATCAACGTCATTCTTAACATAAATAGTCAGTTTCCCAGTTTTTTAAAAGAAGTTGGTTTGAAAAATGAATTCCAGGTTTTGCTTGTGGCTTCAAATCTCCATTCCTTCCTTCTGTGTTCAGAAAAGTGTATCTGGATTTTGTGACGCTACTTCTTCTCTTACTCGCTATTAATGCTGCAAACTGGTAAAATTTTCTATGAACGATAATGCCCTCTGCAGATGACATGGTGATCAACAAAACATATGACGGTAATTGCAAAAGTTAAAAATATAATTAAATAACGAGCAGGTGTTGGCTTTCGTACCACGCTAAACATTCCTAAAGGAATGTTAAAGCTTCGTTTTTGGTCTAGATGCCTATATTTAACCTTGCCGCTCCAGTTTTAATTATATTTCGATAAACATATAAAACTAATACAACATGCTTCTCGAAATAAAATAATATGCAACGTAAAGTAAGGAAGAAAAAAAAACAATATATATTTCACTTTTAATAAAGGATCCCTTAATTTGAATTTGGAAGTTTCTTGGTCGGTGACCACAGTATTCAGTCGCAATCTCCCATATTCCGTAAAGAAAGATTATTTCACATTTTCCCGTCTAGTCGAATCATATAAATCACAAAGTCCGAAAAAAGCAGGCAACAAACGACAGAGTGCTCCATTTGGAGGGTTCTCATTAATTATATCCCCAAAAGAACCGGCCATATTACCTTCGTTTATCGACAAGCCAGACAGTGCAAAAAGTGCTGAACCTTCATCAGAGATCTAAATATTTCGTCTTGACATTTTGATTACTATTTCAATTTGGAGATATGATGATGAACTCTGCTGTCTGAAGCACCAGAGAACTCCGTTAGTGGTCCAGAATGGACCGAACCCTCTATACCTTAAATTAAGGATACCAAAAACCAAACCATATTTCTGAATTTATAATAGCATCCTTCGCAAAAAAAAGTTCCCCTCCAGCACACTTAAAAGTATGCTACTACATGTACACTCTCTCAAGATGATTAATATTAAAACATCCGATGACATATGCGAGTGGAGCACCTTTGGTTTTATTCTGGGTGCTGTGCCAGAAAATTATTTCGGTTTGGATATTACTTGAGACATGGAATATAACAGTGGCGACGAAAAGATCTATCAAAGATGCCGCATTAAAAATCAAACATTAAGGAATGTCGTTTAACATTCTTGGGATCTTCAGACGATATCAAAATATACGTCAAAGGAAATAGTTTGAGTTATTTATGGGATAAATTTTTCTTCAATATTTTTTATCTCGGAATTTCAGACATTTAATAAACCATTCTCTAGGATGACTTTAAAATATTTTCAAATGAAGAGAAAGTGACGCAAGTACCCATTTATGGCAAGTGGGACAGAGTCTCATAACAAAATATTATTTTTAAAGGTATTCCTTTTGCCCTTCTGGTTGAAATTTTCATATGCTTTTGAAAATATAGTAATGAGAATTTTCATGAGAAGTTACTTGTTGATTTGAAATCCATATAAATTTTTCATGTAATAATATCACAGGATGCAATTACCTAGTCGTAAAAAAGTTTCTATACTATTGTGAGGTGAATTGGCTGGTACGTAGTGAAGCATAGTATGAAGTTGTCCATCAATATTTAAAATCTCTTATCCATTCAGAGCCCTTCATATACCGTCTTATTATATTTCTGCTCCCAAAACGTTTTGAACTGCCTATACCGTTCGGTTTATAGTTGTTTGACTTGCAATTTATAATTAGATATGATTGTGGTATTGTAATAAATAATAATTGATGTCAAAATACTTCCAACTTAAAAACAAATAAGTTTATGATATTTGCACCAGATACTTTCCATAGCAAATATATAGCCGCACGTGTGCTATAATTCTATACCAAAGGTTTGATACACCCAAAACTATTAAATAAATTACAATTTCAAGAATCACGATAAACCTTATATGAAATAAGATATAAGAAATAAAGTTATTTCCTTTTTATGCATTTCGACTTGAAACGCTGTCCTCGCTGTTGCTATTGCAGAAATAAGGGTGCAGGTCATAAGCACTGCAAATATAAAATAGGTAATCAGCTCCCCTAACTCCCCGTCATCCAGTTATTACGTTTAAGTGACAAATATGCTGACATAAATTCTTTATGGAAAACTACATACATATATATGCATTTCCTACTGAATACGCCACAAACTCCATCATGGCTATAAAATTGAGTGAAACTATAAATTGATCTGGGTAATTTGAAGGCTAATCGGACTGCACCACCAAGACGAGCTGAGTCAATGAGGCCTTGACAAAGTACCTTATTTAATGCGACCATAATATCTCTGGCAGTTACGAGTTATCATGAGATCCTTATCGTTTTGAACTTCGATTAAGTCCTCGTGTGTGTTCGCCAACTTTAAAGCGGCTACTTTGGCCGGTGGGGTCGGGAAACCTGCAAAAATTTAATTAACATTATCCAGTGGTAATCTCATTCATATTATATAGCCGACCAGGATGGGAATATATCGGTTGAAGTCGTCTGCCCCAGAAGCAACAGCAGAAAAGTTATTACTGGCATATGTGGTTGATATGTGTGCGCTCCCGCCATACCCGCCACAAAAGATGCTCCACGGAGCAGCCCCAACTTCCCATTGTAAAAATTCTGTCGATGTAAAAAGCGAAAAGGAAAGATAGGTTGGCTGGCATGGCACATTTAAGAGATGTTCAGCTAATTAACGCAGCGCTGTACATTTTATTTACCAGAAGGCATTCGACGGACATTTCAGGTACACCATAATGAAGATGAAAGGTTACCAAGAACACCAAAAAGGAACAGTAACGGCAACAATGGGTTCAGCTAGTGGAGTTAAACAGGCGAATTCCTCTGATATGCTTTAGAGGAAATTGCAAAAGAACCAGTGCAAATCCTCTGCTCAGATTATGTCAAGATTAATTAGATCCACCATTGTACTGTCAATTGCGATTGTCGTGGACTTCTTGTACAACATATTGCAGGACATATGTTCCATGTAAGCTAATTAATTTCTTTTTTGTCCACTTTCTGCACGTATCTCCGATTGTAGTGCTACGAATGGTTGTCATCACGTTATTACTATTATGCATGGTTATAGGGCCCCGCTATGGACGTGGATGACTGTTAACAATTCGCATAGAACCTATTTAGGGTTTATTCAGAATTTCATTAGCAAAATTTCATGCTCAGTTTTTAATTTATATCTTCTCCGTGGAAAATTGTGCGCAATATGAAAGGACAAAGATAACAATTTCATAACGGTATGGGATTATATGGGAAACAGGAATTGAAAGACCCTCTGCAGTGTTGTATAGATTTGTTAGCTTGCATATGTTCGTAATAGATGTGTGATACGCATGTGATAGAATGTATAATGGAAAACACAACTGACGCAGCCCAACATATATTTTCTTGACAACTCAATTAATGTAGGAGTATCATTTTATGGTTTAGTGCAATCTCAAAATTATTTATCTTATTTACAGGCACCAGTTGATGATTGTCAAGCATTACTGGAATTATATCGATGTAATTCATTGACAAATTATAGATTGTGATTTAGCTGGTCTTAGTTGCTTGGCTGAACCCACTTAACGACTCTAGCGAAATTATCGTTAATACCTGGAAAATAGTTAATCAAAATACAAACCAGCAGGGGACCTAATACTGATCTTTTTGGCACACTGCGGTGAATAGGTTAATAGCTGGAAGCTCCAAGAAGGCTGCCACTAAAAATGATAGATGATTAGCTAAATAAGGATGAATAAATTTACTCACAAGGGTGCTATAATTCATGCTGTCGAAAGCCCTTCGAAGAAAAACCTTCGTTCTTGGTATGATTCAAACTAGAATGTTTTAATGAAGATGTTTTGGAGATTATGATTGGTGGAGGAAGATACTGAGGTTCACGTATTCTTTTAATCTGCTTTTCTTTAATAGTTTCAGGGCTTGAAAACATAAGGTAGTATAAGAAACAGCACTTTTCTCTAGAAAGTTCTACCAAACACACAATGAAACTCTCCGAGGATGCAAACCTTCTTTCGAAGCCGATGCTGATGCTTCCGATTTCCTGGGGGCTATCCGATGCCATCTCACGTTATATAAAACCCACTTATCATCTCCAGTAATCATACTTCAGAGAGTTTGACCGCAAGACGTTCTACTTTGTTTGTCTCGTGCAGAAAGTTCATAAGGTATCCATGCATTTAGCTTTACGACAAATCATAAGTCGCAAATTTTTCTCTCTGTTGTGTTTTTGTAGTCCTACGATCTTTTTGATAATTCTCCAATGGTGATCTTACTGTCTGTTTCTAAGTATTTTAACAAATTGTTGTCTGTTAACTCCTCAGGCAAGTTTCCTCCATAAATGCTACATATCCTCCGATGTGCTTCCGAAAATTTCAAATTAAGACATAAATGCAAAGGTGACCACATTTTATACTCGGGTAAGAGGAGTTTTCACACCGCTACCTGCTAATCATATAAGATTTTAAGGTAGTAATTTATATATAAAACGTTTACATAGAAAACTCGAAAACACATACCCAATATTATCCTTAAAATTAGTAAAAACTCTACGTGGGTGAACTTCTAAAAATGGATAAATGGTTTCCACGCTTGATTAATTATTATATATATATATATATTATATTGGCATTAAGCTGTTTGCTGGCATATTCCCACTGGTATGAAGAGAGCATAACAAATATGAATTCTGCTATAGTGAAATACATGTCTCTCTCCTAGAAAAGTAATTCAGGCTGAAAGCAACCATGAAATACGTAATATATATCAACTCCTTATGCTTGCCTAGAAATTTTCTAAGAATACTGCTTGAAAGGACACGTTATGGCTTCCCGCCCACCACTGAAGTTTTAGTCTACGGATCCACTAAATTACTTCGAAATGATTGAAAATCTGAATAATAAAGCGAGGTCTAAAATAAGTCTTGAGGCACTGCTTTAAGGAGCAGAGCATTGTGACAGGTCTTTTATTCAACTTTTTATAATCAATTATTAAAACCCCTTTTATTTGCGTTGCCTTCTCAGCCCATTAGCAATTGTAGTCAGGCAACGCATATTTAATTACCAAGCAAAGGATATTTGGAGGGGATCCCCTTGGCAAATTGATTACAGAAATTTGCAAGTAATTTCTCATGAATCTTTCATAACTAATTGACTTGCTCTGATTAATTAATAAAGAACATCATTCGGAGTCGGAATGTTCAGACACCCAGTGCCCACCATTCAAAGTCAATTACGAATGTTTGCTGTGCTGTACGGGTAGTTGCCGGGATCACTTACCTTTGCGTCATATTTTCGCTATTATCCTTGAGGAAATTCTTTTTGTTGATTTTCCGTCTTCTGCTTGTTATGCACCCCTCCAGCCCCAGTCGGGACGGAGCTAACCGCCCGAATTCAAAACAATGATATGCAAATGAGTGTTGATGGGTAAAGTGCTCATGACTTATTAATTTTTGGCAGAAGTAAACAAAACATTAATCATGCTCCAAACTTTATGCTAAATTACGCTTTGCTTAACAATGAGTTGGGCGCCGATGGTGAAAAGTGAGCTCGATAGAGGGTCTTCCTGCAGGACGGAGTCAGTTTCGGTTTCCAAGTCGGAGAATGGGGGGAGGGGGGTGGAGAATTTCCAATGTAAGATTCCGAGGAAGTAAATAAATTACGTATTAATGTCGTGGAAACCTACCTACCTACCGCCAGTTAAACAAAAGTGCTCCCAGAATAACATAACCGCCGTACTTTTTGGAAAATCTGTTAGGCCTGGGCTGGGTGTGCTCTGTGCTGCGAAATTCGTCCTGACTTCAGGCACTTTTTAAGGTTTCGTTTTTGTTTAACCCAAAACGTTAAGGCAGAGTTTGCTGCACGCTCATTCTTCCGTGGCAAAAAGGTTAATGTAGGAGTTAAATTTATTCTGTGAATTAATGTTTTGCTATGCAAATTTGATGTTCCTGTGGATGCTTACGTAAATTTTCTAAGTTTTCTTTTCCGCGTTTTAGCATGTGTTGGCTGGAATAAGCGATTACACGGCTTCCAATTCTATGTAAAAAACATAAGTGAATCGTATTTATAGCTCCCCATTTGAATTAGTAAATTTATTTGCATTGTTAATCATTACGATTTTTGTGTAACAAAATAGAGACGAAAGATTAGTTTCCATACCAATGATACCCATTTCAGTTAAAAAAGAAACAAGGAAAACCATTGCTTCACTTTATTATACCCAATATGATAGATAGATGGAACCAACAATGCTAGAGCAGAATGGATTGTATACATATGCTCAGTATGTGAAAAAAAATCGATTTAAGTATGTCCGTCTGTCTGTCCGTCCGTCCATCTGTCTGCTTGTGTACACGATAACTCGAGAACGAATTGACCTACAAGACTGAAATTTGGTATATATTACTTTTAAAAAATTTCTAGATCTGAGTTTGAAAATGAGGCGAATCCCCCCACTCATTCAATAGGCCGCCATATTGAATTTGTGAATTATTGGGCATAATTCAAATAGGGAACAACACACAGCTCTCAAATTTAGTTAGGAACAGTTTTATAAGACGCTGAGCGTTCTGCAAAACGAAAATCGATCACAACCGAAGAAATCGTCCACAAAACCATTATGAATGACGGCATACGGAAACTTACGGAGGTAGCTGAGATTGTTGGTATATCGAACATCATATCCAAACCGCCGGACCAAAAACGCATGGCCGCGTCGGAGCAGTGTTTAGCTCTATATGAGTCCAACACAATAGAGTTTTTACGGCAGTTTGTACCTATGGACGAAACCTGGATCGACCGTTATACTTCCGAGACCAAAGAGCAATTAAAACAGTCACACAGCCAAAGACAAACCAGCACTGAAGAAAGCAAAGAGTGTCTCATCTGCAAGGAAGGTTATGGCTATGGTTATGGTTTTTTTTGGAACGCTAAGGGAATCTTGTCGGTAGATTATCTAGAAAAGGGCAGGACGACTAATACTGAATATTACGCTAACCTCCTCGATCAGTTGAATAAAAAAATCAAGAAAAAAAGAACAGGTATGGCGAAAAAGAAAGTCCTCATTCGCCAAGATAACGCTCCCAACCACAAGGCTGCTATGGTGATGGACAAAATTCATGAACTGAAGTTTGAAGTGCTCCTTATTGACCTGATTTTACCCTTTCGGACTACAGCCTCTTCCTAAACCTCTTTCCTAGCTGGAAAAAATATGGATCCAAATCCGAAGTCATCACGGAGATGGACGCCTACTTTGTAGACTTGGACAAAAGCGTCTAAAGAGAAGGTATCCAAGCACTGCTCCACAGCTGTAGAAAAATAAAGTAAGCTGTAGAAAAATAAAGTAAGTTTATATCATAATTTTTTTTATTTCCTTGTTAGGCCGTAAAATTTTCATCCCATCCTTGAACGCACCTGAAAGTAAATTAAAATTCAAAATGCTAATTAAGTAAATCTACTATTTATTAAAGGAAATATTATGTATTTTATTATTTTAATTTGCTACTATTTGAAAGGTCGTTTAAAAGCAATGGAAATAATCTCGCCAAAACTAAACACTTTCACGTAGAAGTACATCCATTCTCTGACTCCGATTTGTTTTATGACCACGAGATCTTGCGACACCTCAGAAAAGTATATATCACGGCATGTTTCCATCTGAGCTAATTAAGATGATTGACAAATGTTTCCTTCAAAGCGTTGGCACAGTTCCTTTCCACTCGGCTGAGATTTAATTTTGGAAACTGAACTGGATCCCCAAGCGTCATACAAATTTTAACTCTTTGGAAGGAAATTACTTGGGGCGAGTTGACGAATGTGCTTTGATCCAGAGTAGAACGGAGACCGAATGGAAATGGAGATGGATGAGGAAAATGAGTTAATTAGAGCTGGTAGCTTCAACGTCTGCCTATGCATGCCAGTTTTCATCGGTCTTTCGGGATTCCGCCCACTTAATTACGTTCTTACAAATTATTCAACACTTTTTCGTGTCGAACATATGCTACGATCCGCACCTAGGTTGACACGAGCACTAAATCATGCCAATTTAAGAGTCTCGTTTAAACATAAAATTAACTTTCTAGGCAATTTCTGCTATTTCTATTTTGGGTAGTTCAGTTGTGGCTTTGATTTACTCGTTGCATTTGCCAGTTACTTCGTTGGACCAGGTGTGTAAGTCAGGACTTCATCGTCCCGCTACAGACGTAAGAAACAGAACATTTTACTTAGCCCACCGAACAACACCTATTTCATGCAACTTTATGAAAGTTCATATTGCGAAATAACGCTTTCGGGGCAGGATATTTGGGAGTAATAAATTGAAATCCATCGGTCTTAAAGTCCCCCTAAGGAGAATTTCATGTGTCTGGCTGGGAAAGGAGCACTCCGTTTTGTAGGCACGTTCATGTGCAATATCAAATTTATTAGTTTCGTTTCCTGTCTATCACATTTGATACGTGATACCTAGTCGAAGTGTTGCAATGTGACTTTGATGATCCTAATAGAAATCTTGTTAGGGCTGACTCTCTATTTTTCTGAAAACAACAATTTATTCGGCAGGGGGATTGATGGAAAACAAATCGATTTGTCTGGGGATCCAACTAAAATGGGACGTTTTTTGCGTAACTTTTAAATCGCGTAAAATCGATAAAATCCTGTCGAAATTTTTTCTAACTTAGGATAACTGGTACATGGGATGTTGGGATTTAGTTTTAGAGAGTTAACTGAGTAAATATAAACTCACGGGTGCATGGTATGCATGCAAAAGTGGAATTTTGATAAGTTTCGTGAATTTTAAGGGCATAAAATCATGAATTTATCGCTTTTCGGAGAGGGGTTTTTGATTGGCACTTAAATAAATCTATAAGCCCATTTCATACTTTCATTTTTTGTATTAGTGAATTAGAATGGATCACTGGCTCTTTTAAAACTCTATTTCGAAGTGCATAGGAATCATGAAGTGTTGTAAGGCGTCATAATCGAACAGAAAATATTTTAATGTTATGAGGCAATTCTACTGATGAGAATTATACTCACAAAGCCACTGGGATGTTGCACTGCAATTTCATGCCAAAAATTGTGCCTCACTTGCAACATTTGTCAGGTTAATTTCTCAATCTCCTCCTTGTTAATTTCCCTTCGACTAAGCGCTGCTGTGTGCATCATAGGATTGTCCTCTGAATTTTGCAATACCTTAAAAAAATTATATCTTTTCGCCTTGCCAACTGACTAAAGTATCTTTTAGTTTAGAAGAGCTCTGACGCTAGTCAACTAACTGTGTTAATGTACTTATATCTTAAAGGTCACATATTTGTATTGGAAAATTAATTAAAACTCGAAACATTGTATCCATATATGAAATCCCCTTTTATTAGCAAACTTTTAATATTGACATACATACGTCAAACAAGTTCAACAAAACCACAAACAAATACTATTCCACCGTAAGGTCCTTAAACCTGGGGGGAGGCGTTATAAAAATCATCGTAAAATATCCCGAGCTCTTTCAAATTTATTACAACCCTTAAAATTTAACTTTACAGCTAAACCATTTGCCCCATCCGGTTAGTGCAAAAATAAGTTCTCATAAAAACTTGAATCAACTTACCATAGCTACCGCCGATTTTTGATCCAAGGACGAAAGCAACACAACCGTCCAACTTTATTAAAAGCATAAGCATAAAATCTTTGGTTGTAGTCCAACTTGAGCATAAGTTCGTTAATCATTGGTCGGGTGATGGTGGAGGTGATGGTAGCAATGTTCAGAGATAATTTAAAGTGCATTCACAACTTTAATTAACAAAGTTTTTAATTACACAATCTCAGCCTCGTCTTCACCTTCATATCAGCTACTTAAGGTGTTTACTACATTAATTTCTCATGGATTCCGAAACCAGAATACCACAAAAGCACGTTTACATTAAGTCCCGCGTAAACTTATTCGCCCCCCCCCCTAACTTAATTTTGCATAAAATTTCTTCAAACTAAATATTTTGTCCGTTTCAGGCGTGCACAAAAACTTTTCATTTGAAAAGAAGAATTTCCAAAAAGTTTTAATGAGATTCTGTAAGTATTTTATTATTATTTATATGATAAATTTGATAAATTTAAATCATCATCATCATGCTCTCTTATTTGGTTTTAAATCACACCTGCCAGGTTCCATGTAAGTCTCAAATCTGAACAAAATTTTTGGTATCTGAAGGTAGAGAAACTATCAGCATTTATACCACGAATAATACTGTCCCTTTAATGAATTTGTTGCCATATCATACGGGTTGCCTATGTCGTCTATGTTTTGATATATGTATAGGTATCTTAACTCCTTTAAGAGTCCATGATTCAATACATTATAATTCTTGGAAAATTCGAAAATGACGAGGAAGGTCAAAGGGTCTGTCTATCTGTCTGCGAATTAAGCTAGATACTTAAAACTTAGTAGACAGATACCTTGACTTTAGCAAAGTAATATTTTGATCATTTGCAAGAAACTGTTGCCATAGGTCGTGCCAATCTTTTATGTTAGTCAGCTAAAATCCGTGTGTTCTTTTTACGAGTGCTGTTTTTTGTGTTGGAAACAAACTTCGACATTTGGTCCATTAAAGATCTTTGAACTATAAGCAAATTTTAAAGCTGGTTGATTTTTACGGTGAATAGGATGTCGTCAGGATACGTATCCGGCTCGAAGGACCATGTAATTTGCTATCACCAAGAAAGGAACTTCCCAATTGCCACTTGAAATCAATCACTTGCAAACTTTCCTAACACAATATTAACAATTAAACTTATACAATGTTGATTGATTGAAACCCAGGGAACGACTGCTATCCAATTAAGGAATCGTCATCGTAGAAACCTCTAGGATCGATTGCCGATCGATGACTCGTAGCCTTCAGCATTTTCCAATAATAAGGAGAGATGGTCGGTGGTTTGTGAGGTCGATAACTTGTGGCTTAAGCACTTCACTTGCCTTAAACAATAAAAAATCGTTTTTTTTCTTCTAAAGCGAAAATGCTTCAAGGTAGATAGACAAAATTCGCTACACAGATACCTTAAGCGAAATAAAATTGTGTTACTGTGTTTTGCAGTAAATTCATAAGAAAGATGATTTTTATAAACTATGCGTATTTTTTCCGAACTGTGTTATCTATAGGTTCTGTCAGATTACATTTCTTGCATTAATTAATCATGAACCGGCATTCAACTTCACGAAACGTATTTGGACATTTATCATTGGTCAAAATCCAAGTCAGAACTAATTCCACTACCGGAAGTAATATGCACCCTACACAAGTGGGAATCTCTCAGTAGGAAATGTGTTCATTACTTCATTAGTGAAGTAATGAAGCTGTGTGTATACACTACAATACATTTCCAACACGAATGAATTTTAACACAGGGATGTCATTGGATATTCATGAACTACTTTTTGATGCATTATTCTCTCATTGATTTTTAAGATGTTGCCTTCACCGCCGTGGTAAGAAGAAGAATATGTAAGGGTAAAAGTAACGTATATAATTTAAGTATTCAATCTTAATTGGCATTCTATTTTTTCTTTTGGTTCTCAGAATACCGAAAGTTTTCGTTCAGAATTAACACAAATGGGCGAGAAAATCCAAACTTCTCTGATACAATACCTTCTGTATTACTCTGTCGTTAACATTCTCTGTTACCTTACCCTTTACATTACACATACTCTGGCATATATTCTAGCAATTTCTACTATTTTTCGGAGAAATTGCTCATTACCGTGTTCATCAATGGCACTAGGTTATTGCAAATCAAGTAATTTCCCATTAGAAATTATTCCAGTGGTAACAGATATGAAGCGCTTCTGCAGTAAACACTCTGAAAGCACTTTTGAAGCTTCCTTGCATTAGAGCAGCTCATATTTTATTATATACATTTTTCCCTCTTTTAAAGTAATGAGAATTTGCCTCCGCTTGTCGCAGAATACCCTGTAAAAGACCATAATCGCAAGGGATCCAAGGCACTATATAACCAAATTTAAACTTTGACTCACATTCGTGTGCATTTTCCGATTTTGGATTTAATTGGATTTTTTAGTAAAGGCAATTATGCCAACAACTAGGAATTTTGTCTTTTTTCCAAATAACCTAGGAATTTTCTATAATTTCAGAAATTTCATTTGATTTAAGAAAACTAATGTAAACGTTCCCTTTTATAAGCATTTAGGACTCGAAATATAACGAGCCTTCCTGTAGCTTATCTGAAAGGACTGAAACCATTTCCAATCTCCTCTACAATTTGAATATCAAAATCCAAAATCATCCTCAAATAATTTGTCACTTTATATCTAGATTTTCTGGAAATACCACTATTAACTTTATGTATCATAACGATATCAAAAAAGAACTCGTTCTGGGAACAAGTGTGAATGAGATGGGTCCGCAAAGGCAGCCA